>JZKD02S1866695.1:0-10494 GCA_000966675.3 Picea glauca
AAGTGTGGTATTCCATTTTTATATGAGTTGGTACTCTCCATGATCTACCTTTCAGTGGTTAAACTGATTTCTAAAGGAACCTGCTCTGATACCAATTGTTGGATTACTAAGAGGGGGTGAATTAGTAATAGCGTAATTATAATCTTTTTTCTCCAAATAATCCAAGTGTTATATCAATGTAGAATTATTATCCAATAATGAGCAATAATAAATGAAAAATAACACACATACATAGTACACCGATGTTTTACGTGGAAACCCAAATAAGGATAAAACCATGGAATTCTTTATCTTATATGTCTTGAAGAATTACATTCATTGGAAGCACCAACTTCCTTTGTTTTCCAGCTGCAACTGGAAGGAGGATCCAACCCCCTAATTTCTCAGGATATAACCTGAGGGAAGATCCAACTCCCCAAATCTATGGCTACAACCAGAAGGAGGCTACAACCCCCTATGTTCTCTAGCTACAACCGGAAGGTGGCTACAATCACCTGTCCTTTCCCCGTCCAACCGCCCTGAAGTAGAAGTAGAATGATGGAACCATTGTCACACTATCACTATGATATATATCACTGTAAACCTGTACCAATCAACCTGTACTAAACAACCTATACCAATAACTTGAACCATGCATCAACCATGCATCAACCTATACCTCAACCTGTAATCATCCTGTACCATAAACAAGTGCATCAACCATGCATCAACCTGTACCAAACAATCTATAATCAACCTGTACCATAAACAAGTGCAACCAAACATGTACCAAGTATGTACCAATCATGTGTCAAGTACTCATCAACTATGACTCATCAATATGTACCAACATCATCAACTATACACCTCATGTATGTGCCAACTCATCAACTACTTGTCTCAACCATGTACCCAACTTGTACCTCAACCAAAATCCCTCATCAGCTTCATCATCCAAATACTATTTGTAACTTTGTAATAGACCTAGTTTATATGATCACATACCTGCAAACCTTTCTTAACTTTAACAACAAGACACTAGCATTTTCATCAAATGTTTCTTTAGTCTCACAAGACTAGTTTTGGATTAGTCAACAACCCTAACTTGAAATAATCATAACTTTGTAACTGTAATGAATAAAGATCTGAAAGTGATATAGAATGTTATTCAATGTGTTTTATGCAATTCCTTCAGGTTTCACCACTTGGAACCTTTCAGAAAATGAGTTATAGAAAAAATTACACACCTTGCTGAATTCTAGCTTATTCTAGAGAGAGTCCTTGTAGAGCGTGCTCCGCACGGAATATTTGTTTAATTGATATGAAAATGTTACAAAAAATACTACATAATATAATCTAACCAACACATTTTGTCTCACATAATGTGGATATTTTATGAATAAATTATGACGTTTTTACCTGAAACACATGTTTTTGACTAGTTTCAGGACTGGCCACAAACCCTATTTTCCATGGAGTGTAACTCCAAAAATACAACAAACCACAAACTAAATTTGTTACCATATATACTTGGAGATGTTTCCTCAATGGCATAGCAATTTCACGGTTTGAATCATTCTAGAAAAAAATTATTGTGAAAATGGTGAGATGACCTGAAAAAAACATACCTTAGAAAGCATCATCAAAACAATTTATCCTTCCTTGAATTCCTACCTTCTTTTATTTACTTTCCTCATAAATTTGGCTTATATATTCTTTGGTTACCTTATACACCTATAGGTATTCAATATTCTCAAGTTTAATTCAAATGAGAGAGATTTGTCTCTTATTTATACTCTCCAAGTAGCTTCCTTAAAAACATCTTCTAGGTCACTTTGCCCACTTCTAATTTCTCCATTAAATTTATTTTGTATTTACTTTGAATTATAATACACTCATCACTTAAATTTATTATTTACCTTCTAAAATATCTTAAACCACTTTGACTACTTTGACCTTTTGGGGCTTCAAGCCAACATATGAGGGTCCTCCAACTTCGTAAAGCCATAACTCTCAAACCATGAGAAGTTATGTGACGTTCCACATACCACAAAAAATGGCATGACAAGAACTATGGATATAGGATATTTTCACTGAAAAATTCATTGTACTTCATCTCATTATTCCACCATTTATCATGGGTTCTCTCACTCCACAAAGCGTCTTCCCGTGAGGAATTTCACCATAAGGGGACCACTTTGGAGTTCATCCAATTTTATTTCTTATCAACCATGACAAAACAATAATGAGTCATATTTACATAAAAAAATCTTGGGTCCATTACCCAAACCTTGTACTACAGGTCATTCTTCAAGGGTTGACATCAATGACAACTAACCTTAATCAACATAAAACATTACTAAAGTTGTCCATTTTATTCCAGTAAATTCAGTGCACAATTCATCCTACATTGTTGAGATATACATGTTAGAAAACTAAGCTACATCGTGTACCTATAATAATTGTGTCTAAAATATATT
The DNA here is from genome assembly GCA_000966675.3 of Picea glauca. Classification (NCBI taxonomy): domain Eukaryota; kingdom Viridiplantae; phylum Streptophyta; class Pinopsida; order Pinales; family Pinaceae; genus Picea; species Picea glauca. Next base: position 2,460 of record JZKD02S1866695.1, read on the forward strand.
CCAAGTTCACATCAAACTTTTTGATAGGGATATTCAAAGGATTTGGATCAAATATGAACTTTACCATGGCCTATCATCATGAGACATATTGTCAAATAGAAAGAGTAAGTCAGGTGATTGAAGATATGCTCAGGATGTATGTGATGGATAAACCATCCAAATGGGAAGACTACCTTCACTTGGTATATTTTTCTTACAAAAATAGGTGTCAAGCATATTTAAATCTGATCCCATTTGAAGCACTTATGGTATAAATTGTAACACGCCAGTGAGTTGAGACAACCCTATAAATCGTGCAGTAGTTGGGCCAGATTTTCTTCGAGAAATAGAAGAGAAGATGGTAAAGATAAGGAAAAACTTAAAGGATTGCCAAGACATGCAGGAAATGTGAATAGATAAAGGAAGAACCCACAGAGAGTTTAAAGTGTCTGATCACATGTTCTTGAAAGTGAAGGCCAAACATAGTTCCCTGAAGTTGGGAAAGTGTTCTAAGTTGGCAACATGCTACTATGGGCCATTTGAAATCCTAGAGAGGATTGGTCATGTCACATATATGCTTTGATTTCCTACATCCTCATGTATTCATAATGTTTTCCATGTGTCATTGCTTAAAATGTATGTACCTAATGCTAATCATATTATTTATTGGAATGTAATTTAGGTGGAGCGAGAAGGTGATTTTCAAGTGCGGCTAGTTTTCATATTGGATCGGAAAATCAAACAGATTTGGAGTCGATCCATGGAGTTGGTAAAGGTCGAATGGACCCAGTACAGTCCTAAGGATGCAACTTGGGAGTGTGAGGATGTTATGTGGGTAGATTATCTGCATATTTTTGAAGATTTTTGAAATTTTGTATGTACATGTGTAAATGATGCACTGAGGACAATGCATAAATAAAGGGGAGGGGAATGTAATGTCCCTAATCTATACCCTTTGTAATTGTACATATAGGCTGGTGAGTCATTGGTACCAATTGTAAATGTAAATGTACATATAGGCTAGTGATTCCTTGGTACTAAATTTTGGTATTGCGCACATCTGAGTAGTGTGCAGAGAATTGTTATCAAATACAGGGTGCACACATTTCATAGTGTTGTGTGCACCTAGGTAAGTGTGAATGGTTTCACATCAAAGAAAGGGTGCACACATTTCACAATGTTGCGTGCACTTGGGTAAGTGCACGAGACTGACCTGGGAGTGCACACCAAGCCGATATATATATATATATATATATATATGTATGTATGTATGGTTGTATATGTATTGAGGCTGGAGAGCTTGTGTGATTATGAGGTGGTGAGTTGGGGTGAAGATAGGCTAGTGTGCCTATCCATGTAAAAGTAATCATACTCAAGTTATTAATATAATGTTACATCATTGCATGCAGACAAACTCAAACGAAAAGAGATGAGGGGATAAATCCACCAGAAAAGGGGAAAAGGGGGGGTGAGACTTAAGTCTTATGGATTATTTTATAATATTTTCAAAAAAAATTATGTTATGGATAATTATTTTATCCTAAGTTCCCGATGGTAGGGAATGAATCACCGAGTGGCTTAAAGCTACTTCTAAAGGTGAAAAGTTTCGATTTGAAGGAATACAATATATATTGTTGACCTTGGTGTATTTTGGGGGATGATTCACTATTCAGTTTTCTCGTGAGTGGGAGGGGTTAGAATATCTAAGGAAAAATTGACTACTACCTTATCCGCAGAGAGAAGAGATTGTAAGATGTTTTTATTTTTTTGTGATGAGAGTATTGTTGTCGAAGAGGCGGGTTTTCAGGCCCTTGAGAAGTCTCTCTTGGTGAGAGATTTGTTGTTGAAGAGGTGGGTTGTAAGGCCCATGAGCATACTCTCTAGGCGAGATTTTTGTTGAGAATTGTTCCCTGATGTGTTGGGAATTAGTCACAGGGTTGGAGACTTCTTGTCCATCCTATTGTTGGTAACCCTGGAAGGGAAGTGGGGAAGCTGAGGGAATGTTGAGAAGAGAAGGGGCACACTTCCTTGGGCATGATAGATGCATGGGGAATGAGAGACTGTAGACTAGTTGCAGCAGTGGCACCTTGGACTTAGAAATTTGGTTGATAATCATACCTTAGCCTGTCACTAAAAACCATTTTTCCCTGGTGGAGTTAAGCCCCAACTCGGGGGTGACCTCTTGCTAAAACATTATGAGCAATAGAGTCTATGTTTGGGAGAAATGTTTGAGTTCTCCATGCAGTTCATGACTTTTCATAAAAGACAAGTATTCTTTTTGTGCTTGTCTCATTTACTGTGTGCTTATTTATCTATGTATAATATGGGTTTAATTCTTGTATGTCATTGCATATAAGTAATTTTTGTTTTTCTGTATTATGGTGCTTGCAAATGTAAGTATGGTGCTTATAGCCTATATTTGTAGATGTGCTTGAGTGTTACAGTGGTTGATAGTCTTTCCTATTAAGTTGTCCTTTGATATTGGTCACGAGTCTTTGAGGAAAGGATTGGATGGAAAAGTACGCAATAAAGTAGCATTTGTGCACATAAGGTTGGAACTCATGTATGTGTACAGGCAAATAGACCTCCTGCACAAGGATATTAAAATTGGCATGTGACACCAAGATGGTTGTGTGCATGGTAGTGCGGTGTGATTAGTATACTCGTGCACAATCATTTTATATTACTTATTCTATTATAAGTTGTGTGGTGCGACTCAACTTGGGGTTGAGTGCGTTACTTCAAGTGATACTACACAACCTTGTGTTTAGAGTTAAATATGCACAATGAATTTTAGAATAAAATTGTTCAATAGTAAGCTAGATGATGTTACAATTTGGTATCATAAGTTGTTTGGAGATGTTACATTGTGGTACCAGAGCTATAGAAGTTGATATTGTGTGACATGGCCCAGCTTGGGAGACTGGGGACGTTACATTAGCAGTAGTAGAGAAGAATCAAATGGAAACATTTTATAACATTATAACATCTATACAATCCATTTAAGTTAGTGTGTATATGAATGAAAAAATCACGAGTTCAATTAAAACAATATCTCATTTTCTAAATTTTACATATTTTAGGTATTATACGTTTAGTAAGTGATTTGGAGTGCATTAGGATTGAATGGATCTAAAATTAATTGAAAATTTTATGCTCATTAAAAAGTCTAATCTTGAGCTTATATTTTTATAATGACATATCTCTATATTGAAATTTTCTTCCCATGCATACTCCTTTATCAATTACATTTTCATTAAAAAAATAAGGACCTGTAAGTGTTATCCCAATCCTTCTAGTTGAGAATGGTCATGTCATATCATCATCCACTTGAGCTAGAAGGAAAATTAAATCAAACTCAAGTTACAAGGAGCTTCAATCTTACAATGATCAAGCTTAACAATGACAAAAATTAAAGCAACTAAAAACATTACACTATTTTGGTATTCATTGTTTTAGAATGAACCACTAAAATTAAAGTGATCACTAATGTATTTAGTCTTCTATCTAAACAATGTATTGTTTTTATATCTGATCACTTTGGTAGCTATCACATTTAGTGTTTCATCTTTAAAAAGGGGTGTGTCTATCAAAGTTTTTGGTTGTCTATAGTCCATTTATTGTTTTCTCACTTACATCTCTTTGGCATCATCTCCACTACACCTCTTACAACACTTAACCTCACATAAGAAATACTTACAACATAACTTCTTACCCAACAATATATATCTTCTTTAGTGGGAAGACTATTGATACATCAATATGATAAGCTCCAAAAACTTCACACTCAATGTCATCTTATCGGACATCCAAATCAACATTACTAACTCTTTAACACAAATCACACATGTGAAAATATAATCATTATAATGACCAGATGTTTCTATGTTAACACATATCTACCTAAACAATTTCTTAATTAACATATTACAATATCAAGAGGGACGGGGATTTCTCCTAGATCTTTAAATATCAACTTTGATTTGAAAAATGAACTTACGTATAGGAATCATGAATGTTCCAATCACTACTACATTTGGGGTCCAAATTCGATGCTTATTCGACATTTGTAATGTCATTTAAATGTCGAATACAATTTTTCCTCTCATTGAATCAACATTGGGAATATGGTGTCAAAATAACATACTTTATTAAACTAGGCATCACTTTTGCGATGACACATTATGTTATGATAGACATGTAGTTGACCTCTTCAAAGCTACGCTACAAAGAAATTATAAATAAAATCTTAAAGGTCATTGCTTAAGAGACACAAGATCAACATTTAAGCTATAGTAGTGGCGTCCAGTCGATGTCATGTCAAAACTATCTTATTTTTATGTCTCTTAGTTGACATTGATGATGTTGCTTAAGTGACAAAATGTTTTTATATATAAAAAAAATATGGTGTGGCAGCTTCATAGAATGATATGTGGAGACATGATAAATATTATGAGCTAATCCCACAAAATGAATAATACATGAGAAATAGGGGGTGGCTTATCTCGTGTCAGAATCAAGGCCCTTACAATCCTTCTAATGCACTAAATTGTCAACATAAGATCCATGTACAAGAGAGATTAAAAGTTTGAAAAAATATCAATTACATTGTTGTCCACTTCTTCCTTCATGCTTCGTGAAGGTGAATGTGGCATGGAGGGAAAGGTAGAGTTCCACCTTCAAATCATGTGAAGGAGAAAACTTACACATATCAAATATCACCCAAAATTTATGAAATGATCAACCAAATATATTGATGTTTTCCAACATGTGACAATGCTCAAAATCCTTCATTCATACATAAAATTGGTCTTTAAAATCACACAAAGGTGTATTAGCATGATTTTGAAAGTGTTTCAAGAAGGGGGAATATCGAACCCCATCAATAATTATTTTGAAGGACATGTTGTATTTTATTTCTCTACAATAATTATTCTAACTCGATGACATTTTTCATGTCTTAAGAAAGCCTTACTTCATTTTATTTTTCAATGAAATTTATATCTTCTCATCTTTCTCCATATCAATTAATCAAGTCCTTTGTCTCAACAACAAAAGTGTATGTACTTCCCTTCTCTCTCCCCAACTGAATCAATTTTCTACTTCTTCTTTAAATGCTTCACTACATTTTACAACATTTTAGCAACAATATTTAAATATAAATACTAGGAGTAGTATTTGGGGAGGAAGAAAAATCCCATGTTTGGAGATTCATATCCAATGAATTCCATGTGGATACATGATGAGTCTTATGAGGTAATCCAAAGAGACACTTTCATTGAAAATTACCTCATTTCTTCCATTTGGATTTGAATGAAACTTCATTAATCTCTATAATCTTTTGGCTTTATCATGGTGGAAAAATTAATGTATATTAGAGTTGAAAAATGAATAAAACTCCATATGTATATTCTTCCAATCACTAAAAATATATAGGAGACTAAGAAATTTAAATGAATCGCAATTTTGTTTTGAGTCATGCCAAATGACATGACCTTGATCTTCTGATGCAATAGCATCAACCTTCTAGAAGGTGAGGATGTGGACGTGACGTGTCCAAGAGGACACAATTTCCTCAAAATTTGAGTAAAATGATAGGGTTTGTTGTTATTAGTGTGAAATTGTTGTTTTGGGAAATTTGTTGAGGTTAGATCGGATCTGCAATTATCTGATCCTTGTTATTCATTATGTTTTGTAAGCATGTGGGCATGGGGAAAAAAGGAGGCTAGTTATAATGTAGATCAGGTCGAGAGAGTGATCAAGGCCTGAGAAGCGCCCTTAGTGTGTAATCGAGCTCGATGTAATAGAATTCTGCATATTTTATTGTATCTTTTTCATTCAGTGTTGTCTTTATGAGTGAACCCTATGTGTACAAACCTTGTCGAGTCCATGAATCTAATGCATGTGTGTGTGTGAGAGGCCGTGAGCATTTGTTGTAGGTCAGAATGGTAAAGATAATTTGCATTCCAGAAAGGACGAAGGTCAACCATTGATCACTGGAAGGATTAACAATGATCTAGTTCAAGTGATATCACATAGGTGATGAAACCCTGATGACCCAGATCAATGGTTTAAGAAGAAGACACATGGCAATGTCTTGATTGGAGTGAAGTCATTTGAGTGGCTCTAGTTCATTGGATCTCAAATATGTTGGAGTACTTGTAGCTTGTTGAAGTTTAAGCCTCTCTAAGGCTAAATTGGTTAGAGTGACTCACATCATTGGAGTCTGACAAATACACTTCGACAAGAGAATTTTGATGGTATTTGGGGATTTAAGCACCCAATGTAGTAAGTGCTTGTTCATATATCAAGGTCATATGGATATAAAGGTTCGATTATTGAACGTAAGCACCAGAGCTATGGGGATATTGAGTAGTGTTAATTGCTACCATGGACATATATTAGTCCATTTTGTGGGCCAAAGAACCGATAGGTCCAAGGATCAAATTCACAGTAACTGATCTTCGTGACCCCCAAAATTAGTCTTCATCAAGTGATATCATAGCAGGGAAAAGTTTTCCTGTGTGTGAGTGGGTATGTGGAGAAGCATAGAGAAGAGCAGAGGATTCTCAAAACGTTCTAGAGGAGAGAACTTGTAATACCAAAATTTCAAGCTCCGGGAAAGCTTGATGAGGTATTTGATAGTAGGTGTAGAGGCTTTCTTCAAAGAAAGTCTTGGTTGCAGCTCATTGTTGAGCATGAGGAGAAGCTTAGCGTTATGATGGAGTGATACATGAGGAAAAATAATACCAAAGGTTGAATATGGAAAGCAACAATGAAGACACATGATTAGGATATCATGAATATTTTCTACCTCGAGAGTTTGATGCAAGAGCATCAACCCCCCCAAATAAAATCAGATCGTGAACTTTCCAAAAGGTGAGGACATGGACGTGACGTAAAACAATAGGGTTTGTTGTTATTAGTGTGAAATTGTTGTCTTGGGCAATTTTTTGAGGTTAGATTGGATCTGTAATTATTCGATCATTTTTATTCATCATGTGTTGTAAGCCTGTGGGCATGAGAAAAAAAGGAGGCAAGTTACAATGTAGATCAGACTGAGAGAGTGGCTAGGGCCTGAGAAGCACCCTTAGTGTGTAATCGAGCTCGATGCAATAAAATTATGTGTATTTTATTGTATCTTTATTATTAGGTGTTATCTCTATGTGTGAACCCTATTTGTACAAACCCTGTCGAGTCCATGAATCTAATGCATGTGTGTATGAGAGAGATCATGAGCATTTGTTTCAGTTTGAAATGGCGAAGATAAGTCACATTCCAACGAGGAGGAAGATCGACCGTTGATCACTGGAAGGATCAATGATGATCTAAATCAAGTGATATCACACAGGATATCAAACCTTAATGACCCAAATTGACGGTTTAAGAAGCAAAAACTTGGCAGTGTCTTGATTGGAGCGAAGTCATCAGAGTGGCTCTAGATCATCAGGTCTCGAATCTGTCAGAGTAATTGCAGCTCGTCGAAGTCTGAGCTTCTCAGAGCCAGAATTGTTTGGAGTGAATCACATCACTGGATACTGATGACGACACTCCGACAAGAGAAGTCGGATGATCTATGGGTAGTTAAGTTCCTAATGTAGTAAGCACTTGGTCATGTATCAAGGTCATATGAAGATAAAGGGTCGATGATTCAAGGTGAGAATTGTAGATATGAATATATTGAGGAGTGTTAAATGGTGCGATGGACATATATTAGTGCATTTTGTGGGTCAAAGAACCCACATGTCCGAGGATCAAATTCACAGTAACTAATCTTTTTGACCCGTAGAATTGGTCTTCATCATCTATATCCACCAAAATGCACCCACATATATTTATATTGTCATCATTATAGAATCTTGGTGCTATGTCTAGTCCCAAAAATACAAAGGATAAGGCTTCAACCATTTTTCAAGCTCAAGACATCAAGTCCTTGAAAAGCAAGTGTTGAAAAGTCAACAAGAAACATGTGTCTAATTTAGTTTTCCCTTAATTAAATTAGACAATAAATATTAATCTATTATCTCATTCATAACTGAGTGATTTGGAATTGTAA
>JZKD02S1866695.1:40550-53931 GCA_000966675.3 Picea glauca
AGTGTGACAATGAGTTATTGATGAATTGGTGTAATTTAGTTCGTTAAGATTATTAAATGATGCATTACTTGATATGTTGTCCTACATGTCTTGGTGATCATATAGGAACTATGCAATAGAGGCAATGATTGTTTATCGTCAGTACATACATGAGATATGTATCTGCGAGATATGCACGCATACCCTACCCATGTACACTAGTATAAGTAATTAATGTATTAATTATTAAAGTAAATTATTAACTATTTAATTGAATGTTTATTGAATATGTAAACTATATTGCATACAAAATATCTAGAAGCATTAAATACCTTCTTGACTTTGATAGATGGTGGATATGATGAATTAAATGAGCATGGTGGGGTGTTATGTACATTTTGGGGAAAATTATCAAATAACATTTATTAGCTAGCATGAGAAGAAAGACTTTTCATTTTATTTATTGTTGTTTAATGCAAGTCATTTATATGTAGTTTTATTTTAATATTTTCCCAAAATATCTAGATAAGGGAGGTTGATGGATAATAATGAGGGTGGTTGAGGAGAATTGGGGAAGTGTGTATGGAAAATTGATAAATAGGGAGAAGAAGTAGAGAGGAGGGGGAGGATGGAGAGGTTTTAGCATGATGAGAGTTTGTGAAATTCTTGGAAGATATAATTCTTGTGATAGTTTTCTTTGAGCATTTGTGCTTTGCTATTCTTGGGGTCACGGGCACATAGGGCCAAGAAACTGAAAGGTTTCTTGGATCTAGGAAGCCGGCTAGGCTCCTAGTTGGCAGAGAGGATTATGTTGTTTCACTCTGGGAAAGCGGGAAAAGAATGCTTGGAAGGGCCTAGGACTACATTACAATTGATGAGCTTCGACAAACTAAGGAAGAGGTTTTTTTCAGTGGTATTTGTTGTTGATATTTTATATATACTTTTGTTTTGAGTTGCAAATCTTAGAGTTAACCTATTACTTATTTCATCATGCTATTTAGATTTATCGTTGAGCAAATGTAGAAGAATTGTGTAAATGAAATGAAATTATGTGAAAGAAAAGTTGTTATTGTGTACCTATAAAATGAAATATTAATTGTTTAACATCTTGGATGGGTGTTACATCCAAACACCTTGCTGTGTTTTTCAATGATTTCCTAGATTTCTGGTGTGTAGTGAACCTTTCCCTGCTCATCCACACATACCGAAATTCTTCATTCAGCTGCATAAACTATCTCTTCCCTCCTAAAGATGGCCTCCATCCTCTTGGTCGTAACTACGTTGGCTAAGTTGCATGTCATGCCTTGGAGTACTACCTTTCGTCCACCCTCCTCTATGAAAGACATCTCCGTGGTCTTGTATTTGGTGGTGATAGGCCCCAATGCGTTGAGCCATTAAACTCCAAGGATTATGTTAGTATCCAGAAGGTCCATCACATAGACATCCTGTATCATCTCATGCCTACCCGATGTAAGCTTCATACCTAGAATGTACCTGTCACAAGGCATAATGCTTCCACCTGCTACCTCCACCTTGAATTCTTCAAATTCAACCATGGGTAAATTCCTCCTCCGCAACAATGCTAAGTCAATGAAGTTGTGAGAAGCTCCCCCATCAATCAACACTAATACATTTTTCCCCTGTAAGACTCCTCTCATCCTAAAAGTGTTATATTTGGGCACTCCGTTGATAGATGCCAATGTGGATTTCTCCTCAGACATACTGTCATGTCCTGTGGTCTCCTCCTCTACTATATCTGTGGTGTCTGCCTCTATGTTCTGTATCTGGCCAAAATCATCCTCTTCCTCATTGTCTAAAGTTACTTCTATGTAGTGCACTTCACCACGACCCATACATTTGTGTGATGGGCTCCATGGCTCTTTGCAAGTGAAGGAAAGTTGCTTCCTTCTCAATTCCCTTCTGGTGTTTTCATCCACTCTAGCTTGGCCCCTGTCAAACCCCCTTGGGTAACGTCCTCCTTGGTTCACTGGAGGTCTCTAATCTCTCCCTTATGTGTTAAGAGGTGGTCTACGCACAAATTTTGACATTGAAGTTGGCCCTAGATCTCTCGTCCTCTAAATAGCATCATGTAGGTTGGTAGGCTTAAAAGCCTTTACCCAACCCTTCAAGGGTTCCATCAACCCTTCAGTGAAGAGCATCATGAGTTTGGTTGGTGATATATCCTGCACCATGACTACTAGCGTATGGAATTCTTCAATGTACACTTCTGTTTCTCTTGTCTTCCTGAGCTGTGTGAGCTCCTGAAAGTGAAACTCAAGATCCCCCTGATCAAATATGTTAATGAGCCTCTGAATGAACTCTGTATAGGTCACTATCTGATTGTGGCCTAGTGTGGTAAGTCCATGATACCACCAATCATGAGCTTTGACATATAAGTAAATGGTGGAAAGCTTGATGGCTTCCATTTCCCTCATGGGATTAAGTTGTAGATAAGTATCCATCTTTTGAACCCATGCCTATGTTGTCATCTTGGTTGTACCATCAAAGTAATGGATTTCCATCTTCCCTGCTCTACGTTCAAACTCATAATTACTCATGTGGTTTGGCCTGGGCTTGTTTCTGAATTTGAGCTGACAGTATTGATCCAGGGACATCTGCCTCTGAATCATCATATCCAATTCATGGTACTCCCTGGTACACTGCGCCATCTGCTCAACAAAATCATCCACCTATTCATGTTGCACATGTTCATCTGTGAACGTGGGTAAGTATGGTCTAGGCGTAACCCTGCTATCCATCTACACATGTGGAGTACCTCTCCCATGGATTCCCTTGGACTGATGATAGGAAACATGTTCGAAATTATACCTACGAGCCCTTTCCGGATTATACCTGTTTCCACCATGTGATCCATCGATTTCTCTATTTTCATACACATATGGAACCTTCCCCTTGTGATTCATTTGCATCAATAGTTCACATATCCTAGTATGGTTCTCATCCACCTTCTTTAGGTTTTCATCTACCTTCTTCAAGGTCTCAGTGATTTCGGTTTTCCCTCTTTGGGTTATATTATAGTTTTTCTGCAAGTGGACAACCAGTTTACCTTTTTATTGTTTTAGGGCTTTATTAAACTCCTGTGCTAAGTAAGCCAAGCCTTGGGGCTCACCATCATCACTTGAACCCTCCATCTCAGCCTCTGTTCACTTGCCTATTTCTTCCTTCATCCCATAAAGATACCACTGTACCTCTACATGTGCTAATCCTCACAAGTTGGGTGGATCAGAGGTCCGATACCACTGTAATGTTCCCAAGACAATTTTTTTCTTGGAAACACTAAATAACAAATGAATTGATTGTTTATTGTTGTGTATGCAGGTTGTCAATGAACATTTCATCCTTAGGGTTTATTCAGTTATTCAACCACATTTATATAAGAAGCATTTCAACATATGAAGATCTCAACAATACACAATATAGCAACCACAAACAAGATCTAAACTTTATTACAAGAAAGAAAGCACCTGATACAATAGAGAAGCATATCTGGAATATCTTCAGATGGCTTCAATACAATAATATGAGTTGCATAAAAAATGATCCCAGAGATATAAAGTAAGCCTCCCAAAGGTTGCAATATAAGATGAACACTCCAATACAAAACTAGGGTTTAGCCTAACCCTTAAGTTGTTGGTATGGCCCACTGAAGATGATGAAGACCAAGGGTTCAACCCTCCTGAAGATGAAGACTCCCAATTTCTTCCAAACGCCTCCAAGTGATAGATCATGGAAATCATATCCTCCTCCTAAAGTATGGAGCCCAAATACTGATGCCTCCTCCTTCAACTGCAGAAACACCAAACTGGTACGGCCCTCCTGAAACCCTGAATATGGCCAATAATTCGGCCTGCTTGAATAAGGTCTCTTAATCAACTGAAACTCTCTAGGATGGTGGATGGGGACGTCAAAAACCCCTGAGAAAAGTTTCAAGGTCATATCCGAGGTATAGCCTCCTAGATATACAAATCATTGAATCACCAAATCGTCCTCTCACTCCTAAAGTCGTCCCAACCTGCAGACAATGATAGGGACATGATAACTCCTCAAGGAAGCCTCCAAACTAATGAGTAAGGACCTGCAAGAAAAACCCTAATGTTGAATTCTCCCAAAGATTCCTCAATAGGCTGGATTGAACTGTTCTTCCACAAATGGTGTGCCCTTGCTATAAAAACCTAATTGGTACGACCCTACTAATCCTCCTGAATAGATGATGGATGTAGAATGGTGTGGGTGGACTATTTCATCCTCGAGACCAAGATTTGAACAAGGTGAGTGGAAGATTTCACCACTGAATTGTTCTCTTTGGTTTTGTAATATCAAAACCCTCAAAATTGTATACTCAAGAGCATCAACAAGCAAATACCAAATATCCAAGATGAAATGAGAGGTGCGCCCTAGCCTTCTCTTTATACCTTTTTTCTGTTTCCCTATTGAGTTAAGTTAACCCCTAGGTTCAACTCCTAACTCAACCTCCAGTGCTCTATTCCTTCATTGAGTTACCTTTTAACCCTTTTTACCTTTTCCTTAAGTCAACTTAAAAATATAACATCAGTTTGGTTGAATTTTCCCCTTTGTGTGAGACTATGGTCTAGAGGGGATGCCTAGACCACTAAGTCTTCCTAAACCTCTTCATCAAGAGGTGGGGAACATTACAACCGGTGGTTGAACCCTCAACCACCCCCATGAATGGAAGCATGGTCTAATGGTAGAATGTTAGCTCGAAGTACCAATGGGTCATGCAAACCCAGACTGACTCGAGTTTCCTTTTGACAGAAGGAACGTGATAGGAGAGATGTGCATGCAAGGCATGTAAGGGAATAAAGAGACAGAGAAGAGAACGTGCAGAGATCTCCAACGGAGGATGAACAAAAGGCCACAAGCTTGATGTTGGAGGGGAGCATCTGATAAACCCCGTCAAGGCCATGACAGAGAAAGGAATCTCAGAGAGTATGCAGAGAACAAAACCTGAGCAGAAGGCCGCGAGCTTGATGTTGAGGAAGAATCTGATAAACCTCGCCGAATATGTGAAAGAGAAAGGATCATTAAGAATTGGCATAAATTCCCTGGTGATATCATGGCTTGGCACAGGGGTGGCCAGAGCGCTAAGAATGAATTCCTCTGAGCCTATGGTTGGGTGGAAAGGCGAACATCCACAGTCAGTTAGTTGGTTGCAACCTGTAATAGATAAGTATTCTCTTTTCCTATGTAATTGAATTGTAACTATAGACTGAAGTTGGATATCCTATGAATGTTTCAAGGATGTGAATTATTTCTTAATGGTTATGTTGTACATGTTCTATTTTGCTTGATTATGCATTCGAGAAATTATCTGGCCAGTGCACGTAAATGTCTGAGCGTTGTTGTGGCTCAAGTTAAAATAATTGAACTATGAGTTCATCCACTGTGGGCACAATTTTACGTGTGCATGTCGACACTCCTGGTCGTCTGGAGTCTCATGGAGGAAGGAGTCTGTTAAGATTAGGAGAGATAGTGCATGTATGCATCGAGTCTCTACGAGGCACGCAGAGACCGAAAGCCTCTTAAGTTCTAAGGTCAATGAATGAGCGCAAGGGGTGTGCGGAAGAATCCCTCTAAGTGTTAAGTTCAGGAAAAATAACACAAAGTGCCCAAGTATTTTAGAGTTGAAGAATCTTAGGAAGGATAGCGAGACTCAAGTCTCGAATGAGAGGATCCTTTCGTTTGGAAGACGAATGGATGAGATAAGTTTGGGAGGAGTCAAGCTCTTCACAACCGTTGTATCTGGATAAGGGACGTGGATTTTAATCATTTGAGCCCTTCAGACTTCGCGAGTCTAGCGAATTGGGTATATTCATCGTATAAAAGGTGAATCCCCCAAGTCCCAAAGTTAATCTGGGTCGTAGATCTGAGGATTCCCTGGAGTTGTCCCAACCGTCGGATCTACGATGTATTCAACTCGACGTTGACCGCTTTGGGAGGAAAGGAATGTTGTAATGTTAACATTTCCCAAAGACTGGGGTCGCGAAGCATTATGGACTATAGATCTAAGGATCCTTTGGAACCCCTCTTGGTCATTCGATCATGGGGACATGTGTATCATGTCAAGATCACGTGGGGACCCACGTGTTAAGTGATGAAATTTCCAGGTATGGTGACCTCGTGACATGGTAAGGGGATGTCGGTGACTATAATGATCCCAAGCCATTAGGCAAGGATCATCATGGTTTTGGTGTATTTTTAAAACTTTTTCTGGTTGTGGTATTTCGTCAAATAGTTTGTTGATCTATTTGTTTACTATGTTCAATTGTTGAATGGCCTTTTGATTTCGGCCTTAGGGTTTACTGATGTGTTTATATGTGTGTATGCAGCAAATAACAGCAAGAGATAACCATGGAACATACCTCAACCATATGCAATATGATAGACAAGCCAAAACATCTCAAATCTTCTTTATTCATAAAATAGAAGAACCTACTACAATGGAGATGTCGATCTAGAATGCTCAATAGATGGCCAAGATGATAGAAAATAGATAACAAGTATGAGATACTACAAAATTCTCCCACTGATACAAAAAAAGCCTCCAAAGGTTGAATAAGAAATGAATATCAAGACAAGCAGATCTGAATGCCAAACTCTCCAGCTAAAGAATGCCACACTCCAATAGAAGGCTGAAACCCTCAATAAATCGGCCCTGCTGCCAAAAATGTCCAATCACCCTAAGAAATATGCCAACTGATAGATCGGGCAACTGTAAGGACAACCCAGGTGTCCAAATCTCTAAATCCACTCTCAAACCCTATAGATCTGAATTCCTCCACTGAATGGTGCACCCCACTGGATGACTGAAGCCCTAGATAATTCGGCCCTGATGAAGGAGGTCTCCAAATACTCTGAAACTCCCCAGGAATATAGATTGGGACACTGCAAGTCACTAGGTGAATTCTCAGGGTCAGATCTGAAGTGTAACCCCTCCAAACTGACTAGATCTAAATCTCAAAAATGCCCTCCTCTTCAATTCATCCCACTGGTCAAGAAATAATCTGAGCCATACAACTCTCTCAGAAAGCACTAGATCTGATGTCCAAGGCCCTGAAATGAAAACCCAAGTGATAGAATCCTCAAAGACCCTTCCAATATCCTACAACGAATATCTCTCCAAAGATGGTACGCCCCCCTTGCTAGAAACCCCCAATGGTGCGCCCTCCTTCTCTTCCTGTGCCTATGGCTATGTAGAACCCTTCTGCACTGATGTAGAACCAAGATAGAATGGTGTGGGAGAGTATTGCATCTCCGAGACCAAGCTTGGGACAAGCTAGGTGGAATATTTCACCACCGAATCATCCTTTAGGGTTTGTTAAGTCAAAACCCTCAAAACCCCCAATGTTGGGCTCACTAGCTAAATGCCAAAAATCCAAAAGATAAACATACATGAATGAATGAGAAGAGGCCCGTGCCTTTCCTTTATACTTTTGGCTCACCTTGTCCCTCCAAAGTGACTTTGATTTTATTAATATTTTATTAATTAATTAAATCACTTTAATTAATTAATTAACCTTTTTACCTCTGAAAAGCTCCTTATCTTTCCTTGTGTCTTTCCGTGCCAATGAAAGTCACTTCTAGCCATCCCATCATGTAGTGTTGCTCCTCCCAATTCCAATGAGCTATTACACTGAGAGGTTCCTCCAAGTAATGTACCCAAAATGACCTCTTCAGTGATTTCAATTAACTTATAGCTCAAAATTGTCAAAATCATGGAAATCGTCATAATGCAATGAAACCAAAGCCAACCTGTGCAGAATGGCTCATAATGATGGAATATGATCATCAATGCAATTTGGACCCCACAATGCCTCTCAAATACCCCTTTACTCACTATAACATCCATCTAGCTACTCTGGTCATCATAAATCTTTGCACTGTGATGGTGTCCCAAAGTGTGGACATTACAGTGACCTAAGGTAGGTGCCACATAGTTTACCAGAGTATTTGGGGTGTAGTATTGTAGAGAATATAAAGGGGCTCAAAGTGTCAAAGTGTCAGAGTATATCCTAGCCATTGGCACGGGAAGGCATGTGGCAATAGATTGTTAACTCAGGAGATAAGCCACTCCAGAGGAAATGAAGTGAGGTGCTTCAAAAATCCCCAAAGCCTGAAGGAGCAGAGCAGATCTGAGTCGTCCATCAACAAAGGACATGTGTCAGTAGATCCTTTATTTCGGAGGATAACCACTTCGGAGAAAGTGGGGTCGCGTGGATGGAGAACTCCCGAAGGCCAAAGCGTCGAAGTCCATCGTGACCATAGAACAAAGAAGGGTGTGTGTCAAAAGATCTGATAGTCCAGAGGATTTGCACTTCGGATACTTGTGGTGTCACAAGTAAAAAAAGTATGGAGTCCGAAGCTCCAAAGCACCGAAAAAGGCACATGGTGTCTTTGCGTCTGGTCATAGCCCAAGGTCACATGAAGGAAGGGGCCTAGCATGGAAAACTAACGCCTATTGTTAAAATTCTTTAAAGGGGGCGAGGAAAGAGCCTACGGATTTGGAAGAACCTGCACTTTAGAGAAAAGGGAACCTAGAGAGAGTTAAGGAAACTTAGAAATTATGATGCCCACCCCTTTAAAAAAGAATTTAGGGGTTGGGTGTGTTACAACAACTTAAATATTTATCTTTCTTGCAACATTTTTGTAACTCTAAAGAATCTCTCTTGCAACATTTTTCAACTTTCAAAAATCTCTCTTGCGACGTTTTGCAATTTTCAAAAATTTCTTCATTGCGATACATTACAAGGGAATATATCACATGTCTACAAACTTTCTATCCATACAACACATCGTGAGCCAAAAAGTTTTTTCCATGCAACATATCGCAACATTAAAGATTTCTTTCATGCAACACATCACAATCCACAAAATATCAATAACAAGATGTTAACACATTGTTGCATACTATGCAAATTTCTAAGAGTGCAACAAATTAGAACATTTCGAAGTTTCTCCAAATACACTATATATATATATATTGTTGGCCCTTGGCCAAGTTTTGGGAGATCCTTGGTCAAGTTTGACCTATTTTGGGACTTCGACAGCCTGTCTAAGGTGGAGCGGAAGACGAAGCAGAGATCGTGGGATCTCGGCCCCTTTTTGGGTCCTTTTTGGGATTTGGGATTATGTAACAGGTATGGGATGTCGGCCCATGGGTTTACCCATGTTTAGGCCTATTTTGTAAAGTATAAATAGATGTCTAGGCTATGTAAGAGGGGACAAGATATGCATATCTATGTGATATTGGGCTAAGTGCTAAGTATAGATTGTAGATGCTTTGTGTATATTGTGTGAGACTTGCAGAGCTCCGTGCAAGTAATTGTAACAAGGAATGGTGTTGTACCCTAGCTTGAAGAAGGAGTATCTAGCGAAGTGTGTGCAGATCTCTTGTCTTCTGCGGAGTAGGATCTTGATGCTATGTTCCTATAAGAAGCTTGACCGAAGATAATAAAGAGGAAGAGTTGGTGGACGTAGCCCTAGGGTGGGGGTGAACCACGTACATTTTGTGTTGCTATTCTCTGTGCAATGTCTTGATGTGTTTATGTCTTTACTTACTAAGTGATTTGATATAGATAGATAGACCTATTTATGCTTTTTGCTAATGATGTATATGGATGATAAATATGACCTATGTGAATGTGCTTAGTGCTTAAATCTGCTAGATCTAATCTACCTCTCTACGATAAGTTTTTAGATACATCAGATCTAAATGAATGATGTGATTCTCTGTTTTATCTGTGGAGTAGATAGTGGTTAAATATTGACGAACTGTCGGTGCTAAGTGCTCGGTTAAGTATTACAATAACAGATCTGTGTCCCAGCTAAGGTTGCAGACACCTGAGTCCTGCAACCACCCCTTCCTCTACCTCAGGTGAGACTTCATCTGCTTCACAGGTGTTGCCGAAAGGGCCGATAGTTAGGGTTTTGTTGGTGCATTGTTGTAGCATTGAACCCTGGGTCTGCCCATGTGCCAACAAATGGTTCTGTTGTTGGGACCTGAAACTATGATTGCTGGGAACTAAGGAAGAAAAAGCTTTGTACAAAGATCCTTCCTGAAACTGTGAAATCTCTGTGCATAGATCCATCGTTCTAGTGCACAGTATTCCACTTGATTTGTAAAGTTTTGTGCTAAAGAAAGAAGCCCAACCTAAAGAAAATAGGTCAGATCTGAAGAAAAGAGGTCAGATCTGCAAGCTTTGTGCTCTAATAAAGGTAAGAATAGTGAAACATTTTAGATCTAAAATCTTTGTGCTCTGTATAAGTAAGATAAGTGAAAATTTTTGTTTCAAAAGTATGAATCTAGGTATGTTTGATAGATTCTTTCCTAGCTTGAAAACTAGGGCACTAATAGATGAAAGACGGTTTGTTATGCGTAGATCTGATAAGAATAGTGAAAGATATGTTATACCTATGCATAGAAAGAATGTTTCGACTAACAAGTGGATGCAGGATCCTAGAAAGAAATGTTTGTAGGTTAGCTACTATGATCCTAACGTGCAGTACAGAAAGAGTTGGGAATCATTTAAAAGAAAGAGAGGATTAACCCTCTGTTACAGTTGCAGAAAACCAAGACATCTTGCTAAGGAATGCCTCAGGAGAAGACCTGGTTGTCTTTGTTGCAAAGCTATGGACCATAAAGTATTGGATTTCCCTAGAATGATTGTTAAGTTTGAAGGAATGAACATGAGACAAGAAAACACTAAGGCAGATCCAGAAATGGCAGAACCTCGGGAAGAATCAGAGAAAGTATTGCTACAGATAAAAGAAATCTTGAATGACCACCGATGTGTTAGTTGATCATATATATTCAAAGAAAAAGAATGCCTTGAAGCAAGAATAAGAGAATTCAACGTTGACTGTGTTCTAGATGAGGAAACACAAGTGAATATCATGACAGAAAGAACTTGGTAACTTTTAGGGAAGCCTGCTATGACTCCTTCATTGGGAAGAATAGGGTTATTTAGGGGAAAGTTGATAAACCTATGTGGAAAGATCAACCATATATCTATGAATGCCAATGGAACTTCGATAGAGGAATATTTTGAGATTATTAGATTTATTGAGAACAACGCCCCATTTACCCTGTTACTAGGAAAACCTTGGATTGAAAGAGATCAGGCCAGAAGGAAAGAAGAAGAAGAAGTTTTAGAGCAGAAGAAGCAAGAGTAAAAATATTTCATGACTAGAAGGATCACACATTTGATTGAGGAACAAGAGAATAGATTGAAGCTATTTAACACCCAAGCCTCAGATGTCAAAGTTGCAACAACACTAGAAGACCCACAGAATATTGAAGTACCTATTCTAGATAAAGAAGAAGTATCACCCTCGAATCTTAGGAAAAAATCTCAACAACGTGAAGTAACTACGCCAAAAGAAGATAAGAATTAGAATGGAAAAAGGAATACCAAGACAAATCTCACTGGGAATAAGGTTAGAAAGCTAAGTATGAAGAGAGCTAAGATCGACAAGTTACAAAAGGTTCTAGAGGGAACTTCGCAGAAGAAAAATTTGCACAATTGGAGCTTTGTCGGGATAACAAAATAGCGTCACATGGCACTTCGCCATGGAAAAGCAATATAGTCATTGGGACCAATATAACCATTCGGTCGACCCTCTGAATGGGTAGAAAGACATTTATGGTTCGCCACCAGACCGTTGGACCACGTCGTAACGAACAAAACAGAGTTAATGAAGACTTCTCAACCGTTGCAAGCAATACGTTGCCAAGTTATCTATTTATCCTGTTGTGCCATGCACTAAGAACACTTTTGCTAACCATGAATCTGAACCCACGGACTCGTTGATTTTACACAGTGATCATTGCACTATTGCCCTCTATCCCATTACAGTGTCTAAGTTACTCCTCGAACCTAATATTTTCAACCCCGAGCGTGTATGTCGGATGAGTTCAACGCTATAGAGAAAGTTATTGAATAAGTTTTGATCGACCTCATGACTGAAAGAGTCATGTCGATGTCTGCAAGTGTACAAGCTTCATCGACGAGAACAGTGCAGGCCTCTCCGTCGACTTCTTGTGGAGTCGAACCGTCCTGACCATCAACAGAAAAGAGAACCAAGCATAAAGAGGACCTCACAAATGCAAGATTTATTCCAACCATATTGCTCGATTACATCCCCCCTCTGGATGGTGTGGTGAATCGTGAGAGTGTACCTCCCGAAGGGGATACACGCAATTCGAGCAGACCAAGAAAAGATCACAACGTTGAAGTTCAGCGACTTCAACCTCAGAGATCGCAAGATATATGGTATGCTCGCCCCATACAAGTACCTAACTAGAACTAAGGGGAAGAATTCAAAGATAATCCCCCAGTCATGGATGATGAACCTCGCACAGTCCACCCTACTGAATGTCATGAAGATCCCACACTTCGGAAGACACCAAGAAGTCAACGCCTATGTCAAGCTACTACTGTTGTGTTGCCATGGCGGCTACTTATGGCTAGACTGTTGCATTATAGTTGACCCAACATTGATCCATAGGATCACAGGCCTGAGTATGAAAGGACTCGACCCACAATATTTTTATCCAGGAAAAGCCGTAGATCGCGCGCTAGCATAGAAGATCAAGGATATGTATGGCGACATTGAGAAGGGAACAAGAGGCTACAAGGTAGCTTCCATCCAGAGTAGCGCAATGCACCTCACATGTCAACTTATAACTGGAAATTTAGTAAGGAAGAACCGACCTACATAGGTCACCGAGTTTGCTATTGACCTCACAGGGAAGTGCACGAAAGGTCTACAGATGAACTGGGCGAAGTACCTAGTTAATCACTTGGAACTAGATTGTCGAGAAGCATAGGATTAGGGTTATGAATTTCATTTCAGCTAGCTCTTATTCCTCATTGCATTTGTTTCCTGAGAGATGCTGGAAGGAGCGACCTTCCCAGACATAGAGTCGTTCGAACTGCTTGCCGTGAAGTTCACTACCCTGTGGTATTCAACTAATATGAAAAAACAGTGGCAGTCAAATGTTGTGTTTCATACATACTACCTCCAGCTAAACCGAGCCATCAAAGCTGAACCTCGCATGACTCCGAACACCTTACAGAGGTTTCGACCCCTGATGAAGTTCAGGACAGATCGACACTTCACCTACATTACAGCGCGGGAAGCTGAACATAAAGAGTAGCTTCAGTCATATTATAAGCTTATAGAAGAACACCTTGAGGAAATCACTAAGGAATGGTCCACTGACCTCCTTATCCCCGCCAACCTCGCAGATATATCTAATATTGATAGCCCATAGGACACTCATAAAGAACAAAATACACCCGAAACCAGCAGACATAAGAAGACTGAGGAGGTCCAAAACTTAAGCAATACCTCATTTAAG
>JZKD02S1866706.1:0-10051 GCA_000966675.3 Picea glauca
AAGCCTAGCTGTTGGTTTAGAGGATGACTTGACATAGTTGAGGCAGTTCTTCTATCATCCAGTGATTGAGAAGAAAACTAGGATACTTAGGAACTCACAAGGGAAACACTTATCACAAGTTTTGGATTGATCTTCAGGACAAACAATCATATAAGTGAGAGACTATGTTGGATGTTGGAAAAAGGTGGAGGATGATGTCAAACTCTTGCATCAAGTCATGGTCAATTTAGCAACATCCTATATGAGTGTCCCACCACAAATTAGGGTGAAATTTAGTGGATTGAATATGCATGTGGTTGTTATTGAGGACACATTGAGAACAATTTTGGGGCTGAGTGTAGTTGGGCCAAAGACTTCCCCCACACACCTTACAAAGGTGTTGTTTCTTGGTAACTTACAACAACCCACTTCAGATGAAGTTAAGCATGGTCATTCATGGTGTTTTTCATTTCACTTAACGAATTGTGCAAGTCACAATCCTATGGATATAGGGTTGTAGAGGAATGGTGCCTTTAAAAATGTTGTGAAGCATTAGGGTCTCCCATTGAGCATTGTGTTAGATAGAAATAGAAGGTTCATAAGATGGTTTTGGACAAAGTTGTTCATGTTTGTTGGAACCAATATCTTGATGAGTTCAAGTTGTCATCCACATACCAATGGGAAGATAGAATGTATCAATGGCCTTTTGGAGGATTACCTAAGAAATTTTATTTGTGTATACCAATCGAATTGGCTAGAATTGAATGTCTCCTATTTCAATTACAACATGCATAAGAGTTCCATGATATGCTACAATCCATAGTTGGAAAATGGATAGAAATTGCTGGCACCCCACATGGTTCTACAAAGATACTATGGGTGCAACCCATCAACCTTGTGGTTCATGAAGGGATGGCAAGACAGATTCAAGATGAACCATGTTTAGTTGATGAATATAGAAGAAAGGATGAAGAGTTGTGAAGATCATGGAAAAAGGATGCAAAATTTTCAAGTTGGTGACTTGGTCTCACTTAAGTTGGGAAAAGAGTATTTCAAGCCACCAAGTGGCATGTATGGCACTTTTTTGTGGTGGTTTGAAGGATTTTTCAAGATACTTGAGAATATTGATAAAGTTACTTACAAATTGGAACTACCAGAACACATGAGACATCACCATATGGTGTTTTGTACCAGTCAATTGAAACCTTGTAGGATTGAGGAAGGAGATCCTAGTTGAGTTGGCCCATCTAGAACCATTGTCTTGATCATAGAGTGACTAGAGTTAGAATTCGAAAAGATATTATCACTCAATACCATTCACTTCAAAAAGAATTGAAGGAAAGAGTACTTTGTCATCTGGAAAGGTAAACCTAAAGAGGAGAAAAATTGGTAAAAGAAAGAGGCATCATGTCAATATGAAGACAAGATCTAAGAATTCAAGAAGTAGAATCTCAGGGCACTTAGATAAGTGTTTGTTGGACATTGTTGTGACAACAACAAATTCAATGGGTGGGGGGGGGGGACGTAAGGCCTTTTCCCGTGGGTGGAAATAGACACCCTACTCAATTAGTTAAGGAATACATGGAGGTTTGCAGTAGTAGGTTGTAAGGATAGATGATGTTTGATTGGTCAATGGAAAAAATGGTGAACCATCCATATTTTCCATATGTAAGGTACCAAATCTAATATATTGAATTGGAAACAGAAATACTATAGGAAAATACCATGGAACAACAAAAATGTAGAGAACCGGAACCAGATAATGATACCTTTATTAATGGGAAGTTGATTTCACTTTCCTCTTTGAGGGGGAAACCTCCCACAAAGAAATTCTCTATTACAATAACTCTCCATACACCTTTATCATACCTCCTACTCTTATTTACACTAGTTCTACCTTCTAAAGAACATTCTAGAGGAAGATCCTTCTAGAGGTGGAAGCTTCTAGTAGGTCTTCTTACATTGATTTGTTCACATTTATTTAATAAGCCTTATTAACTAACTTCGACCTTTATTACAGGGAAAATATAAATTACTCTAACTAATAACTAACTAAGATGGGTTAGGATCGGATCCTAACATGACCTCCTCCTTCAAAAATAGACTTGTCCTCAAGGATGAAGATGTGGAAACTGCTACAGAATGGTCATGGGTTCCCAAGTTACATCCTTTGGAGATGTGTCCTTCCACTTGATTAATACTTATTTGATAGTGAGACCACACAAGTAACTCTCACATATGTTGAGGATGGATTTGGGTTACAGCCAAATGGATCCTTCTTCATCTAATTCCAGTAGGATGGTTTGAACCTTGTAATTCTATCCCACTACTTTCTTCAAACACGGAACATGGAATACCAGATGTATTTTGGAGTTGGCTAGAAGGGCCCATTTGTAGGAAACTAGACTAATACATTTGATAATTGGATAGGGGCCACAAAATTTGGGTTCCAACTTGTGATGGCCATGGGTTTTTTGGGAGGTTTTCTTGTAAGTTTGTAATGTCAGAAACACCTGATCACCTTCTTGAAAGACACGTTTGGAACAATGTCGATCAACCTATTTCTTCATATGATTTTGGGTCATGTGGAGATTATCCTTCAGATCCTAGAGGGTAGCTTCTCGACCTTGCAACAACGTATCAAGATCCCACACCTTGGATGTTCCTGGAAGATATGAAGTTACAAAAGGTGGCTTTTGGCCATACATTGTTTCATATGGTGTCATTTTGGTTGCGGTATGATAGGAAATGTTGTACCTCCATTCTACTAACGATAATCATTGCACCCATTGATGTTTTTTGTCTGAGGAAAAAAAATACAAGTATGTTTCCAATCATTTATTGACCACTTTTGTTTGGCCATCCATCTATGGGTGGTATGTTATGCTCATGTTCAATTGTGTTCCTTGTAATTTAAAAAATTCTTGCCTAAATGTGTTGGTAAAGGTTGGGTCACGATCAGACATAATGGATGTCAGCATGCCATGCAGTTTGAAAATATGATCAATGAAAACTTGTGCTACCATATTAGGCTTTAAAGGGTGTGGTAAGGCACAAAAATGTGCATACTTTGAAAGGTGGTCGACCACGACCATGATGACAGACTTGTTTCCTTCTCTAGGAAGGCCCACTATAAATTCCATAGATATGTTAGTCCAAATTGAAACTTTAATTGGTAATGGCTGGAGAGCTCTTAGGGTCTTGACAATTTCACCTTTATTTCATTGAAAAATATTAGATTCCATGAAAAAATTAAGGATGTCCTTCTACATGCCTTCCTAGAAAAAAGAATGGTGAGCACGAGCATATGTCTTTTGGAATACTAGGTGACCAACAAGACGAGGGGAATGTAATTCATTTAAGATACGAGGATTAAGTGTTGGCATTGGATATAGAACCAAATTCTCCTTATATGTGAGGATATTGTCTTGCCAGATGTAGCCAATAGGTGGGTTCGGGTCCTCCTAGAGGCGTTGAATGACCTGTGATATAGTAGGGTGGGTGAGCCATTCCTATCAAACTTCCTCAATCCAATTAGGAATTGGTATGGATAAGGAAAAGAGGTAACCTTCATCCTCATATTTTCATGCCAAGGCATCAACCACTACATTATCTTTTCCTTTTATATATACGATTTCATAATCACAACCAACAATTTGGTTAGCCACTTGTTTTTCTCGAGGGAGGATAACCTCTGTTATAGGAAATAATTTATACTATGGTGATTGGTCTTGATCTTAAAATGGTGGCCCAATAGATACGGTCACCAAGTGTGCACAACATGGAGAATGGCTATCATTTCCTTTTCATATGTAGATTTTCCCATATTGCGACCACTTAAGGCATGGCTGGTGAAAGAAAGAGGGTGACCTTATTGTGTTAGAACTATGCCAATACCATTGCTTGAAGCATCATCTTCCACAAAAAAAGTTGTGCTGAAGTCAAGGGAAGATAAGATGGGGGTAGTGCAAATGGCTAGCTTTAAATCTGAGAAAACATGTTCTGTTGTTGGTTTCCAATGGAATGCATTCTTCTTAAGAAGGTCCATCAATGGCTTGGCAATTTTTTCATAATGGTGGAAAAAATTCTTGTAGTATCCCATGAGCCCTAGGAAACATAGAAGGAATTTCAATGTCATGGATCTTGGCCAATCCTACATAGCTTGAATATTTTTGGGATCCACTCTTACCCCGTCACGGCCCATAATGTGTCCCAAGTATTCTACCTCATTCTCCCCAAAAGAACACTTGGTATTTTTGACAAACAATTGATTATCCTGTAACAATTGGAGTACGTTTTCCACGTGATGGAGATGAGCCTCCCATGTGCGGTTATAAACAAAAATTTCATCGAAGAAGACCAAAAAACATTCCTGAGCTAAGACTTCAAGAGTGTATTCATGAGACTCTAGAAGGTGTATGGGGAATTGCAAATTCCAAAAGGAATTACCAAGAATTCATAATGTCTTTCATGAGTCCATAAGGATGTCTTCAAAATATTTTCCTCATTCATCCTTATCTGGTGATAGACGGAGTGAAGATCTAAATTGGTGAAGAAGCATACTCCCTAGAGTTCATCCAACAAATCATCAATGATAGGAATTTGAAACTTATCCTTAATGGTCAAGTTATTAAGGGCGTGAAAATTGGGACACATGCACCACAAAACTTCCTTTTTCAAGACCATCATAACAGGGGATGAATACGGGTTGTTACTTGGGCGAATGACCCCTGCTGTTACACATGATTTTGGTCATCTTGGTGATGTATTGACAATGGTGTACTCAAGCTCCCAACAAGAACTTTCTCTCGAGAAAAGTGGCATTTATCTCCTTCCAGAAAACATATTTTCAAAGTGAGTTCGTAGGATACTTATAGCCTAGGGTGCGATAATGACCCATTATCGCAGGCCACCTTCAGCTAGGGTGAAAATTTCTCGCACTGTGCTCTATACATAGGGTGCGAACTTGTTTTCAATCTTGGAAAAAAGATGAGGTCTCGAGGGTTCTAGAAGGGAATATTCTAGAAAATGGGTTGGCATTCAAATGGTTATCATTTTACTGGTTTCCTTGATTTGGTGGGATCATTCTCATCCAGGTAACCATCTCATCCTCTCCTATATATTGATAGGATTCTCATGGAAAAGGTTTAGCAAGATTAATTGAAGAATTGGTGAAGGAATTGTGTGAAGAACCCAACTAGAACAAAAGCTTGGAGACTCTAATAGGTTTATCAAGAGGAATTGAATATTCTTCATGCAAGAATGGAGCAAGTGTGTGTGTTGGAACCAAGAGTCACCGAAAGGAATCTTGTGACATCAAGGCGATCAGGTTGTATCTTCTACTTTCGATTAATATGATACAACGACATGTCCCTTTCCCATAAAGTCATTCTTACTTTATTGTGTAATTCCTTGATCATATGCATAAGTTGACGATTGAATACATTTTTCTATCTTCACTTTGGTTGGTATGTGTTGTCTTGGTCTTGACCTCACGAGAGCACCAGAGTGAAGAAGGATCAATAGAGGCCCAAGGAAGCGATACAAAGGTATGTTACTTGTTCCTCCTTCCTAGATAATTCAATGGTCATAACTTAGGGAAAGAGTCATGTCCTGTCCTGTTTTGTTCTAGATCCAGGTGGATCTAGGGAGATCTGTTAGTGTTCATACCTACCGATTAGTCCGATAACACCTGCCTCCATCAATTCATGTACTATTTTTTCTATTTCATTTTTTTGAGCAAATGGATAAATGTATGGGCGTAGAGTGGGGGGATGAATGCCTAGAAGGAGAGGGATTTTTTGATCATTCACACCTCTAAATGGGGGTAATTCTATTGGCATCTCAAAGACCCTGTTGGTCCTAAAGTATGCACCTAACTGCTAAAGGGAAGGGCTAGGCCACCTAGAGTTTTGAATGGTTGGTTTTTTTGATAATTGATTTGTTGGTCATCTCAAGAATGAGTTTTCAAAGATAATAATCTGGTTGTATAGGACACACAATATGAAGGTAAAATATCCTTTGCTAATGGTATGGATATTAATGGATAGTTGGGGATATGATAAACAAACAAGGAGACAATATCCAACAATGCAATGAATTGTGTGATATACGAGAATAAAGACTTAAAATAATATCTTAAGACTTCAACAAAAATCTAGATGCAAATCATCCAACATGTTTTCAATTAGTTGATCTTTTCACTAAACAATAGTTGTATAATAGGTTGCATAATCAAGGAAAATATAAACTAAAGCATTGGTTGAAAGAACAAGCAAATGTACATTGCACACATCACAAAATTTTCATTCAATATAAGATTAAACACATACAGATTTGAGTAAGAAAAACAATTGTCATCAACATAAATTCATTAGTTAGAGAATTTTAGAATCTTGTAAGCAATTCTATCCCTTCTAATAATTCTATTTTCCACCAAAAACTGAACCCTCTTTTCACTAAAAAATGACCCCACAAACAATACAAAAACTATTTATTTATCAGTATTGCAGAGGATTTCGACCAATATGAAAACTAGATCTCAACTCTGCATAACAACTAAATGACTAGACTAACATTCCTTCATTAAAACTTGGAAACACCTCTTTAACTTGAGTGTATTTAATTGAAATATTAGTCATGACTTCCTTGAAACTCAACCTTAAGAAAATAATAAAATGTGTGGTTCATATCAAACAAAAATGACCCCTTATTACATTTGACAGTAATGTATCGAACCAAAAAAACTAAACTTATATAAGTGCAACTAAGACTACTGTTGGTAACTCAAGTAGAAAAAATATTAACAAAATAAAACTTTTGACAATTTTAACTCATGGTGAGTGTGCATGATTACCCATGTGTATTCCAACGGGAGTTTAATCCATAATTTGGTGAATTTATGGAAAAATGACCTCAGATACCTATTTTATTTTCTCATACCATGAGACCTGTGTAGAATCTGAGAGAGATTTTTGTGTATGGGTCTGTTCCAAACAAAAATGTCTTTTAGTTTCTAAAAATTTGTTTCCATCTTTTCGGGAGGCACACTGGAAGACAATGACAAAAACAAGAAAAACATACTTTGACGAATTTATGGAAAAAAACCTTAAATGTCTCTTCAATTATCTCATACCATGATACCTGTGTAACATGAGAGAGTTTTTTGTGCATGGGATTTTTCTCAATAAAAAACTCTTTCAGTTTTCACAACTTCACCTCCAGCTGCTTAGAAGGCACATTGAAATAAAATGACAAAAATAGGGAAAAACATAGTTTTTTCAGTTTCTAGAAAAATGGCCCGAAAGATACCTTCGATTCTCCCAAACAATGATACCTGTGTAAAATTGGAAATATTTTTTTGTGAATAGGATTGCTTCCAACAAAAACCTCTTTTAGTTTTTAAAAATTCATCTCCATATGTTCGGGAGGTGTGCATAAAGACAATGACTAAAACAGAAAGAA
Organism: Picea glauca; assembly: GCA_000966675.3. Taxonomy (NCBI): domain Eukaryota; kingdom Viridiplantae; phylum Streptophyta; class Pinopsida; order Pinales; family Pinaceae; genus Picea; species Picea glauca. The sequence goes on from JZKD02S1866706.1 coordinate 7,444, forward strand.
AACATAGTATTTCATAAAATTGTGGAAACGCCTTTTGATTTTTCTTCTGTAACCTCTAATAATTTCTTTGTGGCTTTTGATGTTGCTTCTCCAATTCTTGATTCTACTATTTCAAAGTCTGAATGTTTTTTTAATGCTTGCACCTGGTGGCAATCCTTTACAGCTTCTTCAGCCTCTTCTTCTGGTTTAATTAAAACATGTTTCTTACCTTTCTCTTTCAATCTCTGCTCATCATCCATGATAGATTTATTATGATCAACCAACATTTTTTTTTTCCTGGACCTCATCTCATACTTGTGCATTATTTCAAACCCTTTTCCATGTGCTTCCTTCATAGAACCCTGCATTTCTGATATGTTGGTCTTTGATCTATGGTTTGGTGTCAACTAAAATTTTCTTGGAGGGTAAAACTCGTGAACTTGAATGCTCAGGAACATGAACATGCATACAGGGTGCCAACACAACACTTTTAAATATTTAAATTAATTTTTGAACATTTAAACAATTAAAACATTACGCTTTTACACTGTTTGCAAGAACAAGCATGTTCTTGCAATCGAATTTTTTTTGCACCATAAAGACCCTGTAAATATGCTATAAGCTTGGTAAAATATTTCAAGATGACAATATGTTGTTAACACAAATCAAAATTTTCAATAAACTTCCAAGAAAACAAGAAAATGGTGCAAAAACAATAGAAGGGTAAAACAAATCAAGTTGACTCATAAACCATTGAGAAGGAACTGAACAAAAAATCAGGATTAAGAGGATGTATAGCCTAATGGAGGGTAAAATATGGGATGTAGAACTAGGTTCCAACATTGGCTCCAACCGGGGATAGTGCTTCCCTGTGAGGTGCTAAGAATAGTAGATCAGTTGCCTTACTTTTCAAAATCTGCTCTCATTTGTTGTAACTTACCTCTGCTTCTGTCTACCAGCCATGCTACCTTTATTTATTCAATTGAAACTCAAATATATATCTATACCCCAATGCCTTTTTTGGGATATGGAGTCTCCTATTCAAACAAGCTATTGAAAACCAACACACTGAAAAAAAATATGTGAACTGAAAATTAAATGCTCGAACTAAGAGATTATTCTCCTACTCCTAACCAACATACGTCAGGATGATCATTTAACATGAAATTTCCAATACAACCAAGCAAGAAGGTGTTTGACAACATAACCTTGCTTTTTGCAGCTGAATAAAAGAATGCAAAAATACAAATATTTTTTCAGTGGAAATTGAATGGGCAACTTATACTTACAACTGCAACTTGATTGCATGAAAAATGTTGTAACATTTAAGATCTCTAGGAAAAATAAATCCATGCAAGTGGCCATCAGATCTTTAAAATCATGATGCATGTTCAGTTCATACTATAAATCTAGATGGTTCTTTGTGATTCCTAATCTACCAATCAAGTTGTGCTTCTCTTGAAACATCTCGAAAAAATGATATTCCTTGGAACAATCATGGGCAGAGAGATCACCTTGCAGTTTTTGATGATTTTTGTGAACATAAACTATTTGAGCAACATTCAAAACACCAAGGTAATCATGAGAATCAAATTGTTTCAAATTACTTGCATCTATAGGAACATCATGTGCAATGAGATCTTGTTTGTGTTGGATTGTTTCTTCATATCCTTCATTGTATTCATAAAAAAATTTAGCAGCAAATAAAACTTGTAGTTGTTGATTATTATCTTGAACAGAAATATCAAGAGTATCATGAAAATTAGAAGGTAGCAGATTAATTTCATTAATCCCAATGTCAGAAACCGTATGCTCAATATAACCATTATTTCCAATCAATGTTCCCTCGCGCATCAGATCAGGACTAACATTTTGAACTTCATGGTTAGAGCAATGATGTAATAATTTAAATTCTACACAGCATGGATGATTTTAGAGGCTAAATTTCGCTCATGGTCTAATTTTCCATGGTTTTTCCAAAAACAAGATTCGTTATTTTAAAAATTATTCACCCAAATTCTATAGGATAAAATTATTTTACCTTAAAATCGCCAAAATTTTATAAAAAATATATAAAATCATTAGAAATTCGAATATTTTTACAAAAATATCGCCAAACATTTATAGTTGACATATGAAGGATTAGTAAGATTCGCGAAGGTTTCTACATTTTAAAATAAATCTCCATCCTTAAAATCATGGAAAGCATCATGGAATTCTTTTAATGAAGAGATACTAAAGCAAAGAAATGATCGACACCATTCGTGAGATTTCCCTTCCAATGAATACTTGAAGATCTGTAACAACACATCGTCATGCACATACATATTTCAGTAAGAAAAACAACTTTCATCAACATATATTCATTAGGTAGAGAATTTTAAAATCTTGTAAGCATGTCCAACCATTCTGATACTTCTATTTTCCACCAAAAACTGAACCCTCTTTTCACTAAAAACTGACCCCACAAATAATACAAAAACTGTCTATTTATCAGTATTGCAGAGGATTTCGACCAATCTGAAAACTACATCTCAACTCTACATAACAACTAAATGACTAGACTAACATTCCTTCATTACAAATTGGAAATACCTATTTAACTTGAGTGTATTTAATGGAAATATTA
>JZKD02S1866706.1:93662-109354 GCA_000966675.3 Picea glauca
TCAATTCCTAGAATGACCAATGAAGGAACCCCTTTGCTAGGGGAACCATTTGTTTTTCCTTCTTATAGAAACATTGGTCCTCCTTAAATCGCTACTTTGAGCCTCCCAGGTCTCATAATTGGGTTACCAGTATGGTTTTCCACTCTGGTGATCTCGAATGAAGGTGCTTCAGATGTAAGCACATCACCCACACATCAAACTCATGTCAAACTTTCTCCTTCTTCGCCTGTCAAGTCTCCTTCCATTTTTCCTTCTTCACCTAGTGAAATATCTCAAGCAAGTAGCCAGATTGATAAGAAGAAGAAGGAACAAAAAGAGAAGAAGAAGAAGATATTGATCATCCAAGGAAGAATTATAGAAGGACTACACCACAAAGAAGATCATTCACTTCCAAGTATGTAAATTTATTTTATGGTCATTATTTCAATTGTACTAATTTTGGACATAAAGTTGTAGATTGCATGGTTTATGAAAGAAATGATCARGAAAGAAATGCATATGTGGMTCCACATAATATTGAATGTTACAAATGTCACAACTATGAACACATAGMTCAAAATTATAGATACATGATTAATCCTCCCAAGAAATAAAATACTAATGACAGACACAAGAAGTCTTRGAAAAGAAATTAAAAACAAGAAGAGCATGTAAATGAAGAACAGGTCCAAGGAATTGTACTTATAGGATTTGTAGCAAGACAAGAACATGATGGACCACATTGGTTTGGTCCGAAACGTCGAATTAAAAAACTGATGCGATGAATCCAAAAGAATTACTCATAACATTGGTCACAAAAGTCTTAGAATAGAAATAAAGAGGAAAGTGTTGGGATTAGGGCAGAGGGTAAAAAAGAATATGCCAAAACTCAAGATGATTACATAATTCAAAAAGAGGATTAGGAGGAATATATCTCCATATATGAAGAGGAAGATTACTCTGCATAAGATCAAGTACTATTCTGAGCCATCTGGCTTGGAGACTCATAGTAAATATGAATATTGAACATGGAGAGTTAGTGCAGTAGCTACTACATATCATAGAACCATATTTTGAGCAGTATGAAGTGTTTACAGAGACATATTCAAAGTAGTCATATAACATAGGTACAAAGTAACAGATTGAATGGTTGAGAAGTAGTGTTTCCACATAGGTGTTAGTTGGCAATTACACAGGAAGAAGTTTATGATTGTATTGCATGTATCTATTCAAGAAGGTATATCTTTAGTAAAGGTTGTTCATGTTACAATATGGTTTAATATTGAGAGGGGGGGTGAATCAACATTAACAACTTTTCACAATCTTTAAATATTTATTTGTTAATTTTATTGATCAATAAGAAACTTCAGAAATAACATCAATAAATATAAACTTAAATTAGAAATTACAAGTTTGATATGAAGATTGATTTAGAGAACCAACTCTAGGAGAAAACAATCCCCTTGTTTATGGCACCAACTGTAGGAAGCACCAAATCCCTTGCTTTAGGGAACCAACCCTAGGAAGCACCAACTCCATGGTTTAAGGGCTCCAACCCTAGGAAGCACCAACTCCCTTGTTTTAAGACACCAACCCTATGAAGCATCAACTCCTTGTTTTTACACTTTAATTAGCAAAGGATACTAATCCTTCATTGCTCCTCCCTTCCACCCTCACTTCATAAGTATATTCATCTTTCTTCCTTGGAATCTGCACTTGCTTCTGATCTTCTGATGTATAACACAAAGACACTTTCTTCTCACCATTATTTCTCATTTATATAGTCTTACAACTAGTATTAATTTGAACCATCGAGTCTTTTGACAATGAACCATTGTACCCTTTCATTAATAGAAATTAATTTCTTCCTTTATTAATTTAAATAATCATATGACTTTGGTTTTTATTCAATATATTTTTAATATAAATCTATATTAAGAATCATGTTCTCAAATGGTACTGGTAGATAGGATTCTTTATTTTTATGGATGCAATGGAGAACAAGCTTCTTAGCCTCTATCGATTACAATAATGGTGTTCTTCTTGGGTTTCCTACATGAAACAAAGTTAAACCCCAAGAGATTTATCTTTCCTATATGTGACCTTGATTTAAGTCTCTATTACAAAAGGTGCTTATTCGACCTTTGGCACTAAGTCTCCTGCATCACTTGAGTTCGACTCAAGTTCTATGCCACTTGGTATCTTATAATTCATCACTTGTCATTCCTTCTTGTGGGTCAGTAATCACTCTTCAATGGATACCTTCATATTGTTCTTCCCTTTTTATTAAATAATTATTCATAATGTCTTTACAAATGTATCAACCACCCTTGGTCAAACTTCAGTCAACAAAAAATTAATAAATAAATATAGCAAAGTCTTGAATAATTTTCAAAATTTGGGATATTACATACATACCCCCTTAATTTTTAACACTATCCTCTGTTTTACTCAAAATTCTTTTGAGTCCTCTCGAAAAATAATTGGAAATGCCTCTCGCATATGAATCTCTAATTCCCAAGTAGTTTCCTCGGGATTAAGGTGCCTCCATTGCACCTTTACCTGCCCAGTGGTGTGGTTCCGAAGAATAAGTTCTCTCTTATTGAGAATTCATTCTGATTCCAATTGGAATTCTCCTTCAGGTTCCACCTGTATTACATCCCAATCAACCACATGAGTAGCATCATGCACATATTTTTTAATAAAGAAACATGAAAAAAATTATGTACTTTTATTGTAGATGGAAGTTCCATCTGATAGGATACAGGTGAATGGTCCAAAATATATTGGAGCTAATTTAGTAAAATTACCCAACCTCAAAGAAATTTTTCCTAGGTTTTACTTATACATAAACATGATCTCCATCTTGGAACTCTCTCAGAGTTATTTTTAAATCTATGTAATGTTTTTTTCGATCTTGTGCCACCTTCAAGTTATGATGTACTTGTTTCACTGCTAGTTCCATATCCTTCAATATATCGGGAACTAACATCAACATGTCCACTGGACTACTCCAAGAAATTGGAGTGTTACATTTCCATCCATAAAGTATTTCAAAAGGACTTAATTTANGTGGATCTAATGAGATATCCTCTCCATGGTGGTTAAGCCTCCAAATCCTATATAATGAGGGCTTTCCATGGAAGGAGGAGAATAGAGTTTTGAGAGAAGAACCTAACTTATGATCTCATAAGGAAGGACATGAGGATAGAGTTTGAGAAAAGCACCTAAATTATAATCTCATAAGGAAGGGATGGAGACATTATGAAGTATCAAACTTATGATCTCATAAGGGAGATATCATTGAAGCATCAACATTTTGTGTGGATTATTTGAGCAAGGTTTTGGACAAAGGGATTTTGGTGAAGTTGTTGCACTACATCCATGGCTATAAGAACCACTTTGTTCTCATTAATATAAATCTATGCTTGGCCTGTTTTCTTTAAAGTTTGAGTACATCTCATGAACTTGTCTCTAGTAGATAGATTTGTTTTTGAGCTAATCTCAATAGAATAGGAAGTTTGTTGTATCTTTGTTTGTTCTACATGACTTATTGAGGAGATTAGGATAGAAGATCAACCTAGACTGTGTGAGGACAAACGCCATTAAAAAGGTACACTTTTATTCTTCCTCTTCATACATTAGCTTAATTAGATATAAAAGGAATGTTAGTGTCCATAATAGCACTTTATGTCTTAGAGTTAGGGATCTAGCATCCAAGAGGAAATCCAATAGCCTTTCAAGTTGATTTCGGGCTAGATACCCTACCCTTGCACGTGGATTGGATTGTTGACTATTTCCCTAGGCATCACTGTTGTAGTTGGTAACCTTAGTGGCCTATCTCTTTAGGGTATTTATATAAGGTGACTATGGAGGGACAAGTCTTCACAGTACCTGGAATCAACGTTGGCTAGAATCACTTGGGCTCCTTGGAGGGTATACCCATGATTATGTGTGGGAGATTGCACCAGGGTGTAAATCCGTTAAGCAGGTCGTCAACGTAACTTTTCCACCCGCTCTATCTCAGCCCATTCTTACTTTGTTCCCACGACGCTAGATTTCATCACCAACTAGTGTGCTCATTGTGAGAACATTTTGTTTGCTTGCTTGCTTACTATATTTTTAGCGTGTGTTGTTTGTTCTCCCTAGTATAATCTAGGTTGGATTTTTTATTTTTATGGCATCAATTCTCGGAATGACCAATGAAGGAACAACTTTTCTAGGGGAACCCTTTGTTTTTCCTTCTTATGGAAACTTTGGTCCTCCTTACATCGCTACTTTGAGCCTTCTAGGTCTCATAATTGGGTTACCGGTATGGTTTTTCACTCCGGTGATCTTGAATGCAGGTGCTTCAGATGTAAGCACACCACCCACACATCAAACTCTTGTCGAACTTTCTCCTTCTTCGCACGTCATGTCTCCTTCCATTTCTCCTTCTTCGCCTAGTGAAAGATCTCAAGCAAGTAGCCACTTTGATAAGAAGAAGAAGGAATAGAAAGAGAAGAAGAAGAACCAGAAAGGGACCAAGCCTCCAACTATATAATATGTTGGATCTAAGCAACCAACTACTGTTAATAGTACTGGGAGTGTTGATGAGGTCAACAAGATTAAAATGAAGAATCTGAAACCGAAATTCCTTTGCAGTCTTTGTAAGGGTGACCACTTTCTGAGGGATTTCCCCGGTCTTCCCAAGGTCTTGGAAATGTGGTCCTCCACATCATCGAAATTTTATAGACATGTTGATGATGCCCCGTCAAATAGTGATGTTAAGGTTGGTAAGAGGAAGACAACTATCAAATTTCCTTTTATGTTATGTGAAGGTGATCATTATTCTCACCTTTGTCCTCGTATGGATGAGGCTTATTCTCTTTTGAAAAATCTTCAACTTCCAATCGGTTTTCATAATATTTCTCCCAACCCATCATTAGTTGATGGAATGGTCAATCTGGTTCCATCCCCAGCCAGTTCGGTTGATTAGGTGGTCAATATAGTTTCATCCTCAGTTGAACCACTAACCCAAGTAGCTTATCCAGTTCCATCATCAATCAACCCCACTTCTCGTTCGAAGAGTGAAACCCAAGTGGTTTCTTTGGTCCCTTCATCAGTCAATCCAGTTGATCATGTCGTTAATATGCCCATGTCCTTAGTTGAACCAGTTGAAAAAATGGTCGATTTGTTTCCACCTGTCGACCCCATTCTCCCCTTTGAGAATGAAACCCAAGTGGTCGATTTGATGTCATTATCAATCGATCCCACTCCTCCATTAAGGAGTGCCAAAGTGGTTGCTTTGGTTACTTCATCGGTCAATCCCACTCCTCCTCTGAAGAGTGCCAAATTAGTTTATCTAGTTTCATCATTGATCAACCCCACTTTTCATCTTAAAAGTGAAGCCAAAATGACTGATCCAGTTCCTTCCTCGGTCAGTCCCACCTTTCATCCGAAAAGTGTCAAAGTGGTTGCTCTGGTTACTTCATCAATTAATCCCTTTCTTCCTTTGAAGAGTTCCAACATGGTCGATCTGATCCCATCATCAATCGATCCTACTCTCCCTCTAGAGAGTAAACCTGATACTACCCATGTTTTTCTTGTTTGTACAAAATCTATTGTGGTGGGGGGAATTCCTCCTTCTCTTGTGAAAACCCCTACAAGTAATGAGGCCATCCTTTTTGATTGGGGTGTGCTAGCTGGACCTCATCTTCCCTCTCACATTCCTTTCAAGATTACAGTACAAGTTTGTGGTCGGGATGTCCCTCATACACTTATAGATGAAGGTTCATCTGTTAGTATTTTGTCCTCTATTTCTTGGCAAGCTTTGGGTTATCCTCAGCTTGTGCTAGTTACCCAGACTCTATTCACTTTTAACAAAAGAACTAGTCACCATTTAGGGATCTTTCCTTAATTTCCCGTAACTTTGGGAGGGAAAACTGCCTTTATTGTTTTTATGGTAGTCCAAGACCCCTTGGATTTCGATTTACTCCTTGGGAGAGATTATGTCTATGCCATGAAATCTATTGTGTCCACTATTTTTCGTGTGATATCTTTCCCTCACGATGGAAGAATTGTGAATATTGATCAACTTTCGTTGATTGGCCCTGACTTGACCATCAACTCAATGACCTCCCTAACTGGGTCTTATATGCAGTCGATATCACCTCTTCCACAAGTCAATTATGTGGTGTTATCTCCCATGGCTTCAACCTCTGATGAATTAGATCCAATAGTTGACATGGCGATCTCTTAAATAGGGCTATTGGAGCCTGATCTCCTTACCCTTGTTGTGGCCCTTGACATGTGTTCCTTCTAGAGCATTCTTCTTCCATCCAGTGAAGATATCTTGGAAGCCATGACCAAGTTTTGTCCCTTGACATGGTGTCCTTCTAGAGAATTATCTTCTTGGAAACCATGATCAAGATGAGTCCGTGAACATAGTTTTTCCTCTTTGTGGAAAGCTCATTAAAAAATTAAACAATGGCCTTGAGCATAGTTTTTATTTTCTATAGCAAGCTCATTAAAAAATGAAACAAAAATCTAGGTATTAAACCTGGATCCTTGAGCATAGTTCTTTTCCTGTGTCAATCTCGTTAAAAAATGAAACAATCACCTCTCCTATTAGGTCGAGTCTTTTACCAGATCTCATAGATGTCATGTCGAGTCTTTCATTAGCTCTCATATTTGAAACTTATTTTCATCCACCTGTATCCTTTTCCTCCATCTAGTACAAAAATTGGTGACAACCTCAAAGTCAGTGAATAAATTGAAGCTTGGGGGTCATGTCTCCAGCCTTTGATGATCATTCTAGAGTTAAGCCACTAGCTTTTNGTGGATCTAATGAGATATCCTCTCCATGGTGGTTAAGCCTCCAAATCCTATATAATGAGGGCTTTCCATGGAAGGAGGAGAATAGAGTTTTGAGAGAAGAACCTAACTTATGATCTCATAAGGAAGGACATGAGGATAGAGTTTGAGAAAAGCACCTAAATTATAATCTCATAAGGAAGGGATGGAGACATTATGAAGTATCAAACTTATGATCTCATAAGGGAGATATCATTGAAGCATCAACATTTTGTGTGGATTATTTGAGCAAGGTTTTGGACAAAGGGATTTTGGTGAAGTTGTTGCACTACATCCATGGCTATAAGAACCACTTTGTTCTCATTAATATAAATCTATGCTTGGCCTGTTTTCTTTAAAGTTTGAGTACATCTCATGAACTTGTCTCTAGTAGATAGATTTGTTTTTGAGCTAATCTCAATAGAATAGGAAGTTTGTTGTATCTTTGTTTGTTCTACATGACTTATTGAGGAGATTAGGATAGAAGATCAACCTAGACTGTGTGAGGACAAACGCCATTAAAAAGGTACACTTTTATTCTTCCTCTTCATACATTAGCTTAATTAGATATAAAAGGAATGTTAGTGTCCATAATAGCACTTTATGTCTTAGAGTTAGGGATCTAGCATCCAAGAGGAAATCCAATAGCCTTTCAAGTTGATTTCGGGCTAGATACCCTACCCTTGCACGTGGATTGGATTGTTGACTATTTCCCTAGGCATCACTGTTGTAGTTGGTAACCTTAGTGGCCTATCTCTTTAGGGTATTTATATAAGGTGACTATGGAGGGACAAGTCTTCACAGTACCTGGAATCAACGTTGGCTAGAATCACTTGGGCTCCTTGGAGGGTATACCCATGATTATGTGTGGGAGATTGCACCAGGGTGTAAATCCGTTAAGCAGGTCGTCAACGTAACTTTTCCACCCGCTCTATCTCAGCCCATTCTTACTTTGTTCCCACGACGCTGGATTTCATCACCAACTAGTGTGCTCATTGTGAGAACATTTTGTTTGCTTGCTTGCTTACTATATTTTTAGCGTGTGTTGTTTGTTCTCCCTAGCATAATCTAGGTTGGATTTTTTATTTTTATGGCATCAATTCTTGGAATGACCAATGAAGGAACAACTTTTCTAGGGGAACCCTTTGTTTTTCCTTCTTATGGAAACTTTGGTCCTCCTTACATCGCTACTTTGAGCCTTATAGGTCTCATAATTGGGTTACCGGTATGGTTTTCCACTCCGGTGATCTTGAATGCAGGTGCTTCAGATGTAAGCACACCACCCACACATCAAACTCCTGTCGAACTTTCTCCTTCTTCGCACGTCATGTCTCCTTCCATTTCTCCTTCTTCACCTAGTGAAAGATCTCAAGCAAGTAGCCAGTTTGATAAGAAGAAGAAGGAACAGAAAGAGAAGAAGAAGAACCAGAAAGGGACCAAGCCTCCAACTACATAATATGTTGGATCTAAGCAACCAACTACTGTTAATAGTACTAGGAGTGTTGATGAGGTCAACAAGATTAAAATGAAGAATCTGAAACCCAAATTCCCTTGCAGTCTTTGTAAGGGTGACCACTTTCTGAGGGATTTCCCCGGTCTTCCCAAGGTCTTGGAAATGTGGTCCTCCACATCATCGAAATTTTATAGACATGTTGATGATGCCCTGTCAAATAGTGATGTTAAGGTTGGTAAGAGGAAGAAAACTATCAAATTTCCTTTTATGTTATGTGAAGGTGATCATTATTCTCACGTTTTTCCTCGTATGGATGAGGCTTATTCTCTTTTGAAAAATCTTCAACTTCCAATCGGTTGTCATAATATTTCTCCCAACCCATCATTAGTTGATGGAATGGTCAATCTGGTTCCATCCCCAGCCAGTTTGGTTGATTAGGTGGTCAATATAGTTTCATCCTCAGTTGAACCACTAACCCAAGTAGCTTATCCAGGTCCATCATCAATCAACCCCACTTCTCGTTCGAAGAGTGAAACCCAAGTGGTTTCTTTGGTCCCTTCATCAGTCAATCCAGTTGATCATGTTGTCAATATGCCCACGTCCTTAGTTGAACCAGTTGAAAAAATGGTCGATTTGTTTCCACCTGTCGACCCCATTCTCCCCTTTGAGAATGAAACCCAAGTGGTCGATTTGATGTCATTATCAATCGATCCCACTCCTCCATTAAGGAGTGCCAAAGTGGTTGCTTTGGTTACTTCATCGGTCAATCCCACTCCTCCTCTGAAGAGTGCCAAATTAGTTTATCTAGTTTCATCATTGATCAACCCCACTTTTCATCTTAAAAGTGAAGCCAAAATGACTGATCCAGTTCCTTCCTCGGTCAGTCCCACCTTTCATCCGAAAAGTGTCAAAGTGGTTGCTCTGGTTACTTCATCAATTAATCCCTTTCTTCCTTTGAAGAGTTCCAACATGGTCGATCTGATCGCCATCATCAATCGATCCTACTCTCCCTCTAGAGAGTAAACCTGATACTACCCATGTTTTTCTTGTTTGTACAAAATCTATTGTGGTGGGGGGAATTCCTCCTTCTCTTGTGGAAACCCCTACAAGTAATGAGGCCATCCTTTTTGATTGGGGTGTGCTAGCTGGACCTCGTCTTCCCTCTCACATTCCTTTCAAGATTATAGTACAGGTTTGTGGTCGGGATGTCCCTCATACACTTATAGATGAAGGTTCATCTGTTAGTATTTTGTCCTCTATTTCTTAGCAAGCTTTGGGTTATCCTCAGCTTGTGCTAGTTACCCAGACTCTATTCACTTTTAACAAAAGAACTAGTCACCATTTAGGGATCTTTCCTTAATTTCCCGTAACTTTGGGAGGGAAAACTGCCTTTATTGTTTTTATGGTAGTCCAAGACCCCTTGGATTTCGATTTACTCCTTGGGAGAGATTATGTCTATGCCATGAAATCTATTGTGTCCACTATTTTTCGTGTGATATCTTTCCCTCACGATGGAAGAATTGTGAATATTGATCAACTTTCGTTGATTGGCCCTGACTTGACCATCAACTCAATGACCTCCCTAACTGGGTCTTATATGCAGTCGATATCACCTCTTCCACAAGTCAATTATGTGGTGTTATCTCCCATGGCTTCAACCTCTGATGAATTAGATCCAATAGTTGACATGGCGATCTCTTAAATAGGGCTATTGGAGCCTGATCTCCTTACCCTTGTTGTGGCCCTTGACATGTGTTCCTTCTAGAGCATTCTTCTTCCATCCAGTGAAGATATCTTGGAAGCCATGACCAAGTTTTGTCCCTTGACATGGTGTCCTTCTAGAGAATTATCTTCTTGGAAACCATGATCAAGATGAGTCCGTGAACATAGTTTTTCCTCTTTGTGGAAAGCTCATTAAAAAATTAAACAATGGCCTTGAGCATAGTTTTTATTTTCTATAGCAAGCTCATTAAAAAATGAAACAAAAATCTAGGTATTAAACCTGGATCCTTGAGCATAGTTCTTTTCCTGTGTCAATCTCGTTAAAAAATGAAACAATCACCTCTCCTATTAGGTCGAGTCTTTTACCAGATCTCATAGATGTCATGTCGAGTCTTTCATTAGCTCTCATATTTGAAACTTATTTTCATCCACCTGTATCCTTTTCCTCCATCTAGTACAAAAATTGGTGACAACCTCAAAGTCAGTGAATAAATTGAAGCTTGGGGGTCATGTCTCCAGCCTTTGATGATCATTCTAGAGTTAAGCCACTAGCTTTTYAAGATGAAGGCATACCAAGTTTAGTCTTTGTTCCTTCTCATGCTCGTAAATACATGAGAATATAACCGAGTAGAATTTTATCACTTTTTTGGACTCGTAAAGGTTATACGAAAAARGAACTYCCTRGAGTCTCCTTTAATCTTTGTTCAGACTCTCTAAACATGAAAATATTGTTGAGTGATCTTGCTTCCTTTCAAACTCGTTAAAAGGTTTGAAAGGGAATCTTTCAAGTGGTAGTTTATTACTTTTTTAGCCTCGCGAGACTAATATTATGAAAAGGGACAACTTTGGAGTCATCTTTAAGTTCTTTTAAGACTCTCTAAATATGAAAAAGCACCAAGTTTGCCTTCTCTGGACTCGTTAAAAAAATCATACATTGAAGGGCCCATATGGGACCGAAACCTTACTTATTCCAGTTCGTTAAACAAAGGAAGAGGTACTTACCGAAGGTGAGTTATATTGATCATGGGTTACCCTCCTCGAGCCCATTAAACTAAAAAGAGGTACTCGTCTATCTGGATGGGGGAAAAAATTGAAGGAAGCAAGCCAAGAAGTTTTTGAGAACATTACCAGTAATTATTAGAGTCGCCCTTGAACACAAAATTTTATCTTTGCACACATTTTTATCCGCTGAACCTCTTCACTAAACCAATCCTCTGAGTTTCTTTAATCCTTTAGGTCACTCGACAAAAGTCACAGTGTCCACTGCATCCTCATGTTTTGGTCCATGTCATGTTTCTGCTATTGTGCCTTAGTTTTCAAGGGAAGTATCTGCCTCAAGAGTCAACCATCACAAATATCTTATTTCAATACCTGTGTCATTCCATGTTCATTTTATCCACCAATTTACATCTCTGTGTCAGTTTTGTGTCGTCGATGGGGGATACATCAAGGCCCTCCTATGATGAGTCTGTTCTTTTCGGCTTCAACACATTATCCAAGAACTAGACTTAGAAACCAGTTAGTACCTTGGGACCTGCATGCCTCAATGGCAGGCCTCCTCACTTACGAAAATGGTTTTACATCATTGACCCCTGATCGGATTATTCCACAGATGTTCGATTTCAACTCATCTAGTCACATTCATTGGAATGTTCTAGGGTACCTTGGGAATAATTGACATCAATGGTGATTTCCCTCACACTTGTTAACGATTTACCTTATTGATTGGTAATCAAGTGGTTTCTGCCATGTTCGACATCAATACATCTATTCACATGGTTATATTTGTACTGCATCGGGAGAAGTAAGAAGACCCTGGGTTGAGTGTTCACTCTGATATCTACTTTACCCAGGCTATGAAAGGAGATCATTTGAACAGATTGATATATATATACTATCACATAGATCTACTTTGTATTGGTCTGTGGATATGTTTTGTCATCTTGTATATCTATTGTGTATTTATCATGGCTACGATCATTTCATTACATGGAAGTATAGATCCAGATTGTATCTTTGGTGGATATACTCTTCAGTCAATATGATTATGGATCCGTAGTGTATTTGATGTTGGCCATACCTTGAAAGTATTTTATCACTCAAGCATAGGTATGCCTACCTTGGGTTTGAAACATGTCATAACATTTGTTTGATGGTTGTTTATAGCTTCTACCAGGTTCTTCGAGTCCACACCCTTTCTTTAAATATTTGTAAAGTGTTTCAGCTATCATTATCTCTTCTGACCTCACACTTTAGGGGGCATTCTGTTACACATGAAATTTTCACACCTAGGTACCTCACCCTAAGTGTCGTAAAGTGTCATATAAGTGTCTCATACACCTTGACACCATGGAATAACCTATGTCATAATCCCTAGTCAATGTGGAGGAGGGATATATTACATGAAGGGAAAAATACCAAGTACACATGAATTATTATTAATGTTCATGGAAAAGAAATTGATTAAGGGTGAGAACCAAGTGAACATGAATTATTATTAATATTCATGAAAAAGAAAGTAATTGAGTGTGAGAATCCACCTCACATTTGGTTTCTTATTTTTTAGGGAAGGTGGAGGATCTCATGGATGGTTGAAATATTTCCTCCTTAAAATACTTGAGAGATATTTCTTCCCCAAAATCCTTAAGAGATATTTTCTCCCTAAATATCTTAGAGATCCCTTTCTTAGTGGATCTAATGAGAGATTCTCTCCATGGTAGTTAAGCCTCCAAATCCTATATAATGAGGGATTTCCATGGAAGAGGGAGAATAGAGTTTTGAGAGAAGCACCTAACTTATGATCTCATAAGGAAGGACATGAGGATAGAGTTCGAGAGAAGAACCTAACTTATGATATCATAAGGAAGGGATGGAGACATTGTGAAGTATCAAAATTATGATCTCATAAGGGAGATATCATTGAAGCATCATCATTCTGTGTGGATTATTTGAGCAAGGGTATAAACAAAGGAATTTTGGTGAAGCTATTGCACTATATCCATGGCTATAAGCACCACTTTGTTATCATTAATATTTAAATCTATTATTGGCCTATTTCCTTTAAAGTTTGCGTACATCTCATGAACTTGTCTCTAGTAGATAGATCTATTTT
The DNA here is from genome assembly GCA_000966675.3 of Picea glauca. Classification (NCBI taxonomy): domain Eukaryota; kingdom Viridiplantae; phylum Streptophyta; class Pinopsida; order Pinales; family Pinaceae; genus Picea; species Picea glauca. The sequence goes on from JZKD02S1866706.1 coordinate 106,763, forward strand.
TGAGCTAATCTCAGTAGAATAGGAAGTTTGTTGTATCTTTGTTTGTTCTACATGACTTATTGAGGAGCTTAGGATCGAAGATCAACCTGGATTGTGCGAGGACAAACGCCATTAAAAAGGTACAATTTTGTTCTTCCTCTTCATACATTAACTTAATTAGATCTAAAAGGAATGTTAGTGTCCACAATAGCATTTTTTGTCTTGGTCATAGGGGTATAGTATCCAAGAGAGAATCCACTTGTCCATAAGGGGATTTCTCTGTAACAACATCCCATTTCCATTTTGGAATAGGTAGAGCATTTAGTAACCCCGTTGGGTGCTTATGATCAACTTTCACCTGCTCACATTCTAGACATCTGACCAAATATTATGCTACTTCCCTTTTCATGTTTGGCCAAAAGAATTCATTTCTTAACATAGTAATCATTTTATGCTATCCAAGGTGTCTAAAATATTCCTTTTTATGTATTTCATTCAATATTAATAATTTTTTTTCATTTAAATCATGTATAATGTGCTTTTATACATTAGTAATCCATTTCTATTTATTCTATAACTTGAATCTTCATTTCGAACTTCAACTTCTGTTATTTTTCTCTTTAAATTTTGATACATTTCATCATTTTCCATAGCTGTCCTGATTTTATCTTCCAAATATGTCTCATAACTTCTACTTGTGGTCATGTAGATTAAATTTGTATGACGACTTAAAGAATCAAGAACTTTATTTTCTTTTCCCTTAATATGCTTTATTTCAAAATCATATTCACTTAAGAAAGATAACCATCTATATTGTCACGCATTAATATTTTGTTGATCAAACAAATATTATAAACTAATATTATCAGACATCAACTAAAATATTCTTCCTATAAGATAATGTCACCACATCTTAAGGGAATGAATTATAGTAGCCAACTCTAAAGCATGAGTAGCATAATTGTTTTGATGTTCATTAATATTTCTAGATTCATAAGCTACCAGATAATTTTATTGCATCAACACTCCTCTTAATCCTTCCTTGCATTCATCTATACATACAACAAAATATTTATACGGATCTGCAAGTTTTAGTATAGGAGTGACAATTAAGAGATGTTTTAGTTTATTAAAACTTTCTTGACATTTTTTTGTTCAATTAAATTGTATTCCTTTCTTCTGTAATGAGGTTATAGGATACACAATTTTTGAAAAACCTGCAATAAATATTTGGTAATAATCGATAATTCCCATAAAATATCTTATATCATTAATGTCTTTGGGAACATGCCATTCCATTATAGTTTTAATTTTATTTAGGTCAACATAAATTCCCTATTTAGAAATAACATTTCCCAAATATTTTAGTTTATCTTTATGAAACTCACATTTACTAAGATGAGCATATAATTTGTGTTCCCTTAACACTTGTAAAACTATTCTTAAATTTTCGTCATGTTGTGGTTCATTTTTTTAATATATTAATATGTCATCAATAAAAAAATAACAAATTTATCGAAGTATTTACTTAAAATATTATTAATTAAACACATGAATGAGGCTGGAGCATTTGTTAATCCAAAAGGCATTACTATAAAATTGTAATGGACATATCTAGTTCTAAAAGTTGTTTTATTTATATCTTCATACTTTATCCTAACTTGATGATATCCAGAACGTAAGTTGATTTTAGAAAATACTGTCACTCCTCTTACTTGAATGAATAGATCATCAATGTGATGTAAAGGATATTTGTTTTTAATAGTCATTTTATTTAGTTGTCTATAATAAATACACAATCATAAGGCACCATCCTTTTTCTTTACAAAAATTACAGGTGCTCCCCATGGGGACACACTTGGTTGAAAATATTTCTTCATTCCTAAAATCCATGCTTAAGCCTCTTCTCTTGTTTCAATTTCACTATTGAACATAGGGGGTTTAATATTTTTAAATTCCTTAGTGATTTCATCATAAGGCTTGCATTTATTTTTAATTTCCTGTTGATTACTATCACTACTATAACTAGAATCTTCAATTCTTTTGTTATAAAATTTCTCATTGGTAGATTCAATGTTAGTATCCAAAGATTTTTTTTTTCTTTCTTTTCATTTATATGTTTCGTTTCCAATTTTATTAGCATCAAATTGTTTGTTTTTAAAAGTTTCATGATCATGTAATTTGTTTAATAACAGATCATTTAACTCTTCTTGTTCTTTTAGGATACGTTCATTATTATCCTTCACATTCCATAATTCTACCTTAAGATCTTTAACTATGTGTAACATTTCTTACTAGTTATCATTTCTGCTTTCATTTAATTTTACCCAGATATTCTCCTCATTAAAATTTTCTTGTTCGATATTCTCTTGAGGCTTGGGATGAGAACCCCCTTTAGCTGACATCAAAACTTTTGTCCTTATTTGTATAGAAATACAACAAGAAAATTTTCCTTTCTTCCTATATATAAAAGGTGAGAAGAAAATTTATAAAATTTATCAGTCTACTTGAAAAAAAAGGAGTAAGACCTCTTTACTAATTATACATACATACATCTCTCTCTCTCTCTCTCTCTCTCTCTCTCTCTCTCTCTCTCTCTCTCTCTCTCTCTCT
>JZKD02S1866706.1:109364-132435 GCA_000966675.3 Picea glauca
TGAAGGGCACATTGCATTGTTAACTAATAAGTGAATAAACCTAGATGGCCTTAGAACTAAAAATGTGACAAGAAAGATTTAAAAACATTTTCCCCAATAAAATGTCGCCCAACCTAGGAAAATAAAATCTAGGTCCAAGTGATACTTATTGTTACAGGAGAATCCCCCTGTGGACAAGTGAATTCCCTCTTGGGATGTAGACTCCTAAGACCAAGACATAAAGGGTGCTAACATTGGTCACTGACATCCTTTTAAACCTAGTTAAACTAAATTATAGAGAAGAGGAAGAAAGGTGTACCTTTTAAATGACATTCATCCTTGCACAGTCTGACCTAAGATTTTATCCCCAAGCTCCTCGATAAGTCCTACAAACAAACAAATATATAACAAACTTCCTATTCTACTAAGATTAACTTGAAACCAAATCTATCTAATAGAGACAAGTTCATGTAGAACAAACACAACCTTGAAAGAAACAGGTCAATCACATATGTATATTGATGAGAACAACAAAGAATACTTACAAACCTTTGATGCAGGTGCAACAACCTCTCCCAGCTCTCCTTGTCCAACCCTTTTCTCAAGTAATCCACATAAAATGATTATGCTTTAATGATATCTCCCTTATGAGATCATGAGTTTGATGCCTTCAATATCTCTCTCTTTCACCATGAAGAGGCCTCCTTATATAGGCTTGGAGAGGCCTATCCACTTAAGAGATTATTTGGATAAGTTGAGGATTCTTGTCCTTCAGTTTTGGATATTCCTTAAGATCGAGTTTTGACCTCAGATCCAAATCCAACCAACTCCAGATATGAAGGGATGCTTCCCTAATTTTCCTCAACAGTCCCAAATTCACTCAAAAAAGGCCAACGCTCCCTCAGAATGGGGCACAGAGCATTGAAACACTCCCACAAAAGAGGTCACAGAGCGTTGGCACTCCCTAACAGTGTATAGGGGAGCGTTGCCTTGCAAAATTGATTTTTTAGTGGTTGTTTCCATGAAAAAAGACTTGTACTCTCTATCAAATGATTTCTCCTCTTCAAAAACAGTATTTTGAGGTGTCGTTTGAGTGTTCTTGATAATGTCGTCTGAGACATGACATAAGAAAGATGACAATATGATTTTGTGACACTTGCGGCCAAAATGTGACACTTGCAAAATTGGCAATGACGACACTAGGCCAGTATTGTAATGAGTAATTTTGATGTGTAACATATTACACCCCAAAGTGCGAAGTCAAAATATAGGAACTGATGACTGAAGTACTTTGTAGACTTTTTCGAGCAAGGGTATGGACTTAGAGAACCTGGACAAAGCTGCAAACAACCAACAAACAAATATTATGACATGTTTCAAACCCAAGGAAAGCATACCTATGCTTGAGTGATAAATACTTTCAAGGTATGGCCGCCATAAAATACATTACGGATCCATAATTATATTGACAGAAAGGTATATCCATTGAAGATACAATGTGGATATATACTCCTATGACTTGAACTAATCATAGCCACGAAGAATACGCAGTGGATCTACAAAATGACAAGACATAGCCACGACCAATACAAAGTGGATCTATGTGACATAATATGTGTCAATGTTCAAAAGAAACTTTGTCGCAACCTGGGAAAATTACATATAAGAGTGATGACTCAACCCAGGGTCTTCTTACTGATCCCAATGTAGTATGAATCTAACTATGTGAATAGATTTCTTGATGTCTAACATGGTATAAACCACTTGATTACAGATCAATGAGGTAAATTGTTAACAAGTGTGAGGGAAATCACCATTGATGTCAATGATTCCCAAGGTACTCTAGTACATTCCAATGAATGTGAATGGATGAGATGAAGTCAAAAATCTGTGGAATCATCCGATCAGAGATTAATGATGTAAAGCCATTGTTAGATGTGAGGAGGCATGCGATTGAGGCATGCAGGTCCCAAGGTACTAACTGGTTTCTAGGTCTAGTTCCCAGATAATCTGTTGAAGTTGATAGGAATAGACTCATTGAAGGAGGGCCCTAATGTATCCCCCATAAACGATATGAAACTCATATAGAGATGTAATTAGTGGATAAAAAGAACATGGATTAATACGGGTATTGAAACAGGAAATTTGTCATGGTTGACTCTTGAGGTAGATACTTCCCTTGAACACTGAGGCACAACAATAGAAACATGACATGGACCAAAACACGATTATGAAATGGATATGGTGACTTTTGTCAGGTGACCCAAAGGAGTAAGAAAAATCAGAAGATTGGTTCAGTGTAGAGGTGTAGCAGATTAAAATGTGTGCAAAGATAGAGTGTCATGTTCAAGGGCAACTGTAAGAGTTACTAGTAATGTTCTAAAAAATTCCTTATCTTGCTTCTTTCAATTTTTTCCCCCATCCAGATAGACGAGTACCTTTTTTTTATTTAATGAGCTTGAGGAGGGTAACACATGCTCGATATAACTCACCTTCAGTAAGTCCCTCTTCCTTTGTTTAACGTACTAGAAGAAGTAAGGGTTTGGTCCCGTGTGGGCACTTCAATGTATGATTGTTTAACAAGTCTAGAGAAGGTAAAATCGGTGGTTTTGCATATTTATAGAGTCTAAAAATGACTTAAAGACGACTCCAGTGTTGTCCTTTTTCATAATGTTAGTCTCGCGAGGTCAAAAAAGAGATAAATTATCACTCGAAAGATGCTCTTTCAAACCTTTTAACAAGTGGGAAAGGAAGAAAGATCACTTGGCAATATTTTCACGTTTAGAGAGTCTGAAAAGAGCTTAAAGATGACTCTAGGGGGTTCCTTTTTTGTGTATCCATGCAAGTTCGAAAAAGAGATAAAAGTTTACTATGTGCGTTCTTATGTTTTTTCGAGCATGAGAATGAACTAAGACTATGCTCGATAATGTGACAAGATGAAAAACAAACAAAACTGCTCTGAAACCTATCAATAATGTCAAAACTTCATACTAGAGTATTAATAAGGCCTCCAAAATATTTTTTAAAACTGAAAAAAACTATGTCTTCGGCAAAAATGAAATTTATAATAGTAAAATGGGGTAAAAATGTATTTTACCATTTCATTTGTGCAAAGAATTGTAGAAGTGGAGAATTTGAGCTTTGGAGGGTGAATCTTTCTTTGCTTTGTGCCAAAGCTTCGACTAGCTATTTATGTCGCCATTTGGATCAGGTTGGTGCTTTTCTTCCTCTCTTTAATTCGTACAGTTTACATTTTTTTTAAGGCAATGACTGGGCTTTAAAAATGAAGCCCTGGGTTGTCTCAAGTGCCCCAAAAAAACTAGACAGTCCTCTAGAATTAGAGGGGGAGTGATATCTATTTTTTTAAACACCCCTACAATATGATAAAGAAGTTTTTGACACTTTGATGTGAGAGTGAGAGGGGTGCTACCCGAAATACACAAGGAAAATTGCCAAAAAATGCGAGCACGTGTTCAGAATGTCAAGGGGGGCGTTATGTTTTTCACAATGCCCTAGTGGCCATATTAGGGCAGCGTTGGCACCTTGGTGTACATGTATAAGGGGCGTTGGCCTCATAGAAAGAGAAAAAATATTTTTTAAGTTTTTATATTGCCCAATAATTACCCAAAAAGTGTGATTAATGACTTTTGGTTGTTGATGATTGTAGGTAAACTCGACAAAAGTCATGATCGAGTGGAAAGAAAGAGAGCACGATCTCTATGATGTGGCCACCTTGCAAATTCCATAATAAAGGGCCACCTTGAGGAATTGCAGTCTCCTCAAGTTCTTCAAAATGCAAAAGATGAAGAAAGAGATTCTTCTTCTCGAGTATATGATCGGGCTGTGGAATGTTGCAGAATAAGGGTTCCAAATTGGAATGAAACTTCTTACCATCGAGTTGGAAGATGTGTACTTCCTAACCAACCTCTCAAAGAGAGGGGCCCCTATTGTTTTATCTAGACATAGGGTACTTCCCATGCCCATGGATGAGTACTTGGAAAACCATTGTGTCCTAGGATCAAGATTAGCGGGAGGTAGAATCGCAATCAAAGACATTAGGGATATACCTCTTTGGTCCATTCTATTTTCCATTATGAGTATAGCAGGAAGTACCATATCGCACTTAGTTTCAAGATCACAGGTGGACTATGGTTTACAATTTCTATAGCCAACACTGTTTAACTAGAGTGCAGGGTTCCTTCAGAATGTGAAGGAGCAGATTACAAGATGGAGAGCAGGGAAACATAAGTAGTTCGAATATAGTTCATTCTTGGTTTCATTATTCTTAGAAAACATTCCTCAAATGAAACCTCATATTGCATTAATAGTATGACTAGTGCGAGAACCACATATGGAGCGATGGACTAGCCTGTCTCCGAGATTAGGATCAAAGACAAAGTTCAAGTTCACTGATGACTTCTTTGCTTGGCTAGGGAGCCAATTGATTGTGATAGAAGACTTCCCATACACCGGAGTGGATTTTCAGGGAATTATGGAATTGGTCCTTCCAGATGGGGTGGACTGAGATGCGTCAGGTAAAAAACCAAAAATGATCTTGTCGAGTGTTTTTTTATTTTAAAACTTAGATTATTTTTTGGGGTACATAGAAGAGTTTCTAATGGATGTATCATTTCATCATGCAGACAGGGGAGCAACACGTTCAGTAGAGATNTGAAGGGCACATTGCATTGTTAACTAATAAGTGAATAAACCTAGATGGCCTTAGAACTAAAAATGTGACAAGAAAGATTTAAAAACATTTTCCCCAATAAAATGTCGCCCAACCTAGGAAAATAAAATCTAGGTCCAAGTGATACTTATTGTTACAGGAGAATCCCCCTGTGGACAAGTGAATTCCCTCTTGGGATGTAGACTCCTAAGACCAAGACATAAAGGGTGCTAACATTGGTCACTGACATCCTTTTAAACCTAGTTAAACTAAATTATAGAGAAGAGGAAGAAAGGTGTACCTTTTAAATGACATTCATCCTTGCACAGTCTGACCTAAGATTTTATCCCCAAGCTCCTCGATAAGTCCTACAAACAAACAAATATATAACAAACTTCCTATTCTACTAAGATTAACTTGAAACCAAATCTATCTAATAGAGACAAGTTCATGTAGAACAAACACAACCTTGAAAGAAACAGGTCAATCACATATGTATATTGATGAGAACAACAAAGAATACTTACAAACCTTTGATGCAGGTGCAACAACCTCTCCCAGCTCTCCTTGTCCAACCCTTTTCTCAAGTAATCCACATAAAATGATTATGCTTTAATGATATCTCCCTTATGAGATCATGAGTTTGATGCCTTCAATATCTCTCTCTTTCACCATGAAGAGGCCTCCTTATATAGGCTTGGAGAGGCCTATCCACTTAAGAGATTATTTGGATAAGTTGAGGATTCTTGTCCTTCAGTTTTGGATATTCCTTAAGATCGAGTTTTGACCTCAGATCCAAATCCAACCAACTCCAGATATGAAGGGATGCTTCCCTAATTTTCCTCAACAGTCCCAAATTCACTCAAAAAAGGCCAACGCTCCCTCAGAATGGGGCACAGAGCATTGAAACACTCCCACAAAAGAGGTCACAGAGCGTTGGCACTCCCTAACAGTGTATAGGGGAGCGTTGCCTTGCAAAATTGATTTTTTAGTGGTTGTTTCCATGAAAAAAGACTTGTACTCTCTATCAAATGATTTCTCCTCTTCAAAAACAGTATTTTGAGGTGTCGTTTGAGTGTTCTTGATAATGTCGTCTGAGACATGACATAAGAAAGATGACAATATGATTTTGTGACACTTGCGGCCAAAATGTGACACTTGCAAAATTGGCAATGACGACACTAGGCCAGTATTGTAATGAGTAATTTTGATGTGTAACATATTACACCCCAAAGTGCGAAGTCAAAATATAGGAACTGATGACTGAAGTACTTTGTAGACTTTTTCGAGCAAGGGTATGGACTTAGAGAACCTGGACAAAGCTGCAAACAACCAACAAACAAATATTATGACATGTTTCAAACCCAAGGAAAGCATACCTATGCTTGAGTGATAAATACTTTCAAGGTATGGCCGCCATAAAATACATTACGGATCCATAATTATATTGACAGAAAGGTATATCCATTGAAGATACAATGTGGATATATACTCCTATGACTTGAACTAATCATAGCCACGAAGAATACGCAGTGGATCTACAAAATGACAAGACATAGCCACGACCAATACAAAGTGGATCTATGTGACATAATATGTGTCAATGTTCAAAAGAAACTTTGTCGCAACCTGGGAAAATTACATATAAGAGTGATGACTCAACCCAGGGTCTTCTTACTGATCCCAATGTAGTATGAATCTAACTATGTGAATAGATTTCTTGATGTCTAACATGGTATAAACCACTTGATTACAGATCAATGAGGTAAATTGTTAACAAGTGTGAGGGAAATCACCATTGATGTCAATGATTCCCAAGGTACTCTAGTACATTCCAATGAATGTGAATGGATGAGATGAAGTCAAAAATCTGTGGAATCATCCGATCAGAGATTAATGATGTAAAGCCATTGTTAGATGTGAGGAGGCATGCGATTGAGGCATGCAGGTCCCAAGGTACTAACTGGTTTCTAGGTCTAGTTCCCAGATAATCTGTTGAAGTTGATAGGAATAGACTCATTGAAGGAGGGCCCTAATGTATCCCCCATAAACGATATGAAACTCATATAGAGATGTAATTAGTGGATAAAAAGAACATGGATTAATACGGGTATTGAAACAGGAAATTTGTCATGGTTGACTCTTGAGGTAGATACTTCCCTTGAACACTGAGGCACAACAATAGAAACATGACATGGACCAAAACACGATTATGAAATGGATATGGTGACTTTTGTCAGGTGACCCAAAGGAGTAAGAAAAATCAGAAGATTGGTTCAGTGTAGAGGTGTAGCAGATTAAAATGTGTGCAAAGATAGAGTGTCATGTTCAAGGGCAACTGTAAGAGTTACTAGTAATGTTCTAAAAAATTCCTTATCTTGCTTCTTTCAATTTTTTCCCCCATCCAGATAGACGAGTACCTTTTTTTTATTTAATGAGCTTGAGGAGGGTAACACATGCTCGATATAACTCACCTTCAGTAAGTCCCTCTTCCTTTGTTTAACGTACTAGAAGAAGTAAGGGTTTGGTCCCGTGTGGGCACTTCAATGTATGATTGTTTAACAAGTCTAGAGAAGGTAAAATCGGTGGTTTTGCATATTTATAGAGTCTAAAAATGACTTAAAGACGACTCCAGTGTTGTCCTTTTTCATAATGTTAGTCTCGCGAGGTCAAAAAAGAGATAAATTATCACTCGAAAGATGCTCTTTCAAACCTTTTAACAAGTGGGAAAGGAAGAAAGATCACTTGGCAATATTTTCACGTTTAGAGAGTCTGAAAAGAGCTTAAAGACGACTCCAGGGGGTTCCTTTTTTGTGTATCCATGCAAGTTCGAAAAAGAGATAAAAGTTTACTATGTGCGTTCTTATGTTTTTTTGAGCGTGAGAATGAACTAAGACTATGCTCGATAATGTGACAAGATGAAAAACGAACAAAACTGCTCTAAAACCTATCAATAATGTCAAAAATTCATACCAGAGTATTAATAAGGCCTCCAAAATATTTTTTAAAACCGAAAAAAACTATGTCTTCGGCAAAAATGAAATTTATAATAGTAAAATGGGGTAAAAATGTCTTTTACCATTTCATTTGTGCAAAGAATTGTAGCAGTGGAGAATTTGAGCTTTGGAGGGTGAATCTTTCTTTGCTCTGTGCCAAAGCTTCGACTAGCTATTTCTGTCGCCATTTGGATCAGGTTGGTGCTTTTCTTCCTCTCTTTAATTCGTGCAGTTTACATTTTTTTTAAGGCAATGACTGGGCTTTAAAAATGAAGCCCTGGGTTGTCTCAAGTGCCCCAAAAAAGCTAGACAGTCCTCTAGAATTAGAGGGGGAGTGATATCTATTTTTTTAAACACCCCTACAATATGATAAAGAAGTTTTCGACACTTTGATGTGAGAGTGAGAGGGGTGCTACCCGAAATACACAAGGAAAATTGCCAAAAAATGCGAGCACGTGTTCAGAATGTCAAGGGGGGCGTTATGTTTTTCACAATGCCCTAGTGGCCATATTAGGGCAGCGTTGGCACCTTGGTGTACATGTATAAGGGGCGTTGGCCTCATAGAAAGAGAAAAAATATTTTTTAAGTTTTTATATTGCCCAATAATTACCCAAAAAGTGTGATTAATGACTTTTGGTTGTTGATGATTGTAGGTAAACTCGACAAAAGTCATGATCGAGTGGAAAGAAAGAGAGCACGATCTCTATGATGTGGCCACCTTGCAAATTCCATAATAAAGGGCCACCTTGAGGAATTGCAGTCTCCTCAAGTTCTTCAAAATGCAAAAGATGAAGAAAGAGATTCTTCTTCTCGAGTATATGATCGGGCTGTGGAATGTTGCAGAATAAGGGTTCCAAATTGGAATGAAACTTCTTACCATCGAGTTGGAAGATGTGTACTTCCTAACCAACCTCTCAAAGAGAGGGGCCCCTATTGTTTTATCTAGACATAGGGTACTTCCCATGCCCATGGATGAGTACTTGGAAAACCATTGTGTCCTAGGATCAAGATTAGCGGGAGGTAGAATCGCAATCAAAGACATTAGGGATATACCTCTTTGGTCCATTCTATTTTCCATTATGAGTATAGCAGGAAGTACCATATCGCACTTAGTTTCAAGATCACAGGTGGACTATGGTTTACAATTTCTATAGCCAACACTGTTTAACTAGAGTGCAGGGTTCCTTCAGAATGTGAAGGAGCAGATTACAAGATGGAGAGCAGGGAAACATAAGTAGTTCGAATATAGTTCATTCTTGGTTTCATTATTCTTAGAAAACATTCCTCAAATGAAACCTCATATTGCATTAATAGTATGACTAGTGCGAGAACCACATATGGAGCGATGGACTAGCCTGTCTCCGAGATTAGGATCAAAGACAAAGTTCAAGTTCACTGATGACTTCTTTGCTTGGCTAGGGAGCCAATTGATTGTGATAGAAGACTTCCCATACACCGGAGTGGATTTTCAGGGAATTATGGAATTGGTCCTTCCAGATGGGGTGGACTGAGATGCGTCAGGTAAAAAACCAAAAATGATCTTGTCGAGTGTTTTTTTATTTTAAAACTTAGATTATTTTTTGGGGTACATAGAAGAGTTTCTAATGGATGTATCATTTCATCATGCAGACAGGGGAGCAACACGTTCAGTAGAGATACCAACATTAGGGAGCCTCAGGGATGCTTATATAGCAATAGATCATGAGGTAGCAACATGGGGACTCCGAGAGGTGGAGACAAACCTCCATGGTCTTACAATGAGTATCCCTCCTCTTGGGAGGGAAGACATACCCTTGCACTTGCAGAGAGACACAGTGGGAGTCCTTGAGAGTATTAACTCTTTACTGAGATGAGTATCCCATTYGGTGGTGTGCTACKTAGATCATAATGTGTTGTGGGAGGACTAGGACCTCACTGATATTTTTGTATAGTCATTATGACAATTTTATGGGCATGAGGACCCAACATTTTCCCCTTCTATGTACTTTTTTGATGTAATCAAACATTTTCTGTCACGCCATATATATATACATATTCGAGTTTTTATGGTGCCTAAATGATGTTCTTAATGTGATGTGTTTTAATTTACATGTGATTTATGATTTATTTCCTTTATAAAACCTTATCTATGTGAGAGATACCAATCCATGATGTAATTGGCTAATGAATCTGAAATGGTATTGAGTTCTCTCGGTATGTGTCTGTATTCGATAAAATCAAACATTCATTCAAGACGACAAAATCGTAAGTGGATACGCAGTAGGATAGGATTGTGAATAACATAGATTCGATTAAGTTGACAGACCATGAGTTGAGAGTCCAGGTTAACAATCATATGAGAAACATCTAGGGAGGAGGCTTCGGTTAAAAGTTTGATGATAGCATGATATTTGGCCATGTTGTTAGTTTTCGATCCTAAGAAAATACCTCTGGAACTCACCAACTCATCAGAGTGGTAAATGACCCAAGTTGTAGAAGCAACATTTTGGGTGTGTCGACTAGTGCCATCCACAAACCCGACATGAAAACAAAAGACACAATCTAAGTGGCTAAGGAAAAAAAATTGATCACTCAAAATAAAAAGACACACCAAAGTAAAATACAATAGTGTACAAAGCCACATGCTAGATGTTCTATGCATAGTACTTCTTAAGGTAAAGCCTGTTTCAGGGCTCGCCCAGGGGGATTTCATCATAGTCAACCAGCTCGTAGGCGCCTCTATGTAAAACACGTTTCACGATGTAAGGACCATGCCATAGAGGTTCTAACTTACCTGTCCCTAATGTATCATGACCCTGGTCATTAAAGAGGACTAGGTCTCCTTCTACAAAAGTACGAGGGTGGACAAATTTGTCGTATTGATTCTTGATTCACTTTTGATACATATTTTTAACAAGAGCGTCATCACGGCATGTTTCATCCAACCTGGTCAGGTGTAAGAAGCTTTCTTCTTCGGCAGAAGTATGAGGTAAGAGTTCTACTTTGATATTCAATGAGGGAATTTCAAAATCGATCGGTAAAACAACTTCTATGCCATATACTAACTGGAAAGGAGTGAATCCAGTAGCAGTTTTCACTGAAGTATGATAAGCCTAGAGAGAGGAGAAAAGTTGTATATGCCAAGATGTCTTGTTTTCCCCTACCATACGTTGGATCATGCTTTTAAGGACCTTGTTTAAAGATTAACCTTATCCATTTTCTTGAGGATAGTACGGGGATGATTTCTCATGGAGAAAATATAGTTTGGCATGCAACTCATTCATCATCTGGTTTTGAAAGTGTTAACCATGATCAATTAAAATGGCTTGTGGAACACCAAAGTGAGTGATGATGTGGTTGAAGAAGAAAAGAGCTGCAGTACAACCATCATTCAGAAAGGTAGGCATAGCCTCAACCCATTTTGGGAAGTAATCGACAACAACGATGATGTAAATGTGCCCCTCGAATGAGGTAGGCTTACACTGCATGAAATCAAAACCCCATTTGGAAAAGGGACCGATCGAAATAATGGGATGCAGCGAAGCGAGGTGGGTGCATTCCTTTTTTTGACAAACCTAGCAGGGTGGGATTTTTTTGACTACCTCAATACAATATTTGAAAATAGAGGGCCAAAATTAGCTGCCACGTAAGATGTTCTGAGTTGTAGCCATCCTAGAAAGATGACCACCACAGGCTCCAAGGTGAAAGTCATTAAGAATGCGTTCAGCCTCTTCATGATTCAAACATTGTCGTAGTATAGTATCAATACCATGATGATACAAAGTGTCATCGATGATAAGGTAGCAATGAGAATGATGGCGGATATGACAATGTTCTTCATGAGAGATATCGAGCTGGAAACATTGGGTTTGGAAATAAAGAAGGATATCTCCATACCAAGGGTTGGACGTGCTAATGAGGAACAGAGTCTCATTGGGGAGAGAATATTTGGGCTCAGTATCTTCATCAACATGGGGAGGGTCATAGATAATCTCTACAAACATCAAGGATTTTTGAGCTTTAGACTTAGCAAAATCGAGATCGAACTCTTGAAGCATGATGATCCATTTAGAATATTTTCCCCAAATAACTTGATGTGTCAGAATGTGATACATGGGGTCAGATTCCATGATAACTACGGTGGTGCGTAGAAAAATGTAGTGACAAAATCTCTAGACAACGATGACGGCTACCAGACCCAATTTTCAACATGTGAATATTGAAGCTCAAGACCAGATAGACTTTTTCTCAAATAATATATCACATGTTCCTCACCGATAGGGTCCTCTTGAACTATCACCATAGAAATAGTGGAAGTAGAGGCTACTAAGTAAAGGATATATTCTTGCATATAATTCAGAGGATGCAACAGAGGTTCATTGATCAACGCATGTTTAAGAGAAGCAAAATATTGTTCAACAGTGTCATCCCAGATGAAAGGGGTGTCATTCTGCAACAATCGCATAATTCCTTTGGTAATATCAACGTAGTTACAAATGAAACGACGAAGAAAGTTTGCTTTCCCTTGCAAACTTTGGAGTTGTGTCAAATTATTAGGTGGAGGTAAAGCAAGGATAGCCTTAATTTTTAAAGGATCCACCCTAATCTCGTCCTTGGAAACAACGAAGCCGAGGAGTCAACCTGATTCGACAACAAATATACACTTATGTGGGTTCAAATGAATGTGGTAGAAACAACATCAAATAAAAATATCCCATAGATGATCAAAATGGTCTGATTGACGTGATGAATGGGTAGGTAAATCATCGAGGTAAGGTTCCACAATATGTTTGATATTGTGGAAATCATATGACATGGCCCGCTAGAATGTAGCACCAGATTTTTTAAGGCTAAACGGTAGTTTCTGATAGGTAAAATTTCCCCACGGGAAGATGAAGGTTGTCTTATGTTGATCAACAAGTAAAATGTCAATCTGGTTGTACCCTGAGAAACCATCCATGAAAGAGAAAATCACACTACCTATGCAATTATCAATGATTTGGTCGACGAAGGGCATAGGTTGATTATATTTCAGACAAGCCTTATTGAGGTCCCTATAATCAATGCAGACACGAATGGTCCCTTTCTTCTTAGTAACCGAAACAATGTTCAAAACCCATTCTATCAAAGGGACAGGATAGATGAAGCCAGATTTCAATAATTTCTCAACTTCTGCCTTAATAGTTGCAGTATTCTTAGGATGGAGTGGGCAGAGTTTATGTCAAACAGGTTTTACACCTAGGTAGGTTTTAATCTCATGCACAATGATCGAAGGATCGATCCCTGGAATTTCCTCATAGCTCTAAGAGAAGACATCACAAAATTCTTTAAATAAAGCGGTATAAGAAACCACTTCCTCGGGTAAACAATTAACACTGAGATTAATATTTTCCACGACACCTTCCTTGATCTAAATGTCAATAATTACCATAGAGGTAATGTTGCCTAAATTCTCCTCAGAAATAGTATCTTGTGTAAGTATGGGTGATTGTGGAAATTTGACAACATCGAGAGGGAAGATAGAGCATATATCTTCTCGTATTTCTTCAAGAGGTAGAAGAAAAGAGGATCGATGATGGTTATTGTCCCGGAGTATGTCATCAATGCTAATCATTTCCATGATATATTGATTAGATGGAAATATTTGAGAAATGTAGTCAAAAGAAGATGTCAAGGAATTCAACCAAGATGGCATCGATTAGGTGTCGGGTGCCAAGAGATGTTGGTCATCCGAAGAGGGAGATGCTGATTGAATAGAAGCGTATGAAGCCTCAAATGGACTAAGTGGCCTAGTGTCACCTACCACATCGAAATCTAGAGGACTAGGTACAATCTAGGGATCAGATGATTCCAAAGACTAATAAGTCGTAGTCGAAATCGTATTGACTGTGAAAATATGATGCATGGTAGGAGGAAGTGGTGCAGGGAAGGTACCCATAAGGGTGGAATATTTTAACAGGCCTACACAAACACTTTCATATGTGATATTGTGATCTCCCAAGAATGAAATATTGTTGGTAGCGGGAGCATGAGCATCTGGTGTACAAAAATCTAACTGATTGACAGTGACAATTTTGCCCTGATGAGGAAATTGTACAGATCGAAACATCAACGAAGCAACAATAGTCATAGCATAAAACCAACTTCTTCCAAGTAACAAGTTGAATCGATGGGAGCATCGACCACCTCGACGTCAATGGTGACAGTTTTGTCGCCCAACTAGACGGACATGGACTGCAAGAGTCCATGGGAATGAAAACCTCGCCCAATGAATGTGCACAACATCATTGGGGATTTTTCAAGTATGGGTGATTTTAAAACTTTCCAACATGCTAAAGACATGACACAAGTAGAGGTTCCCTCATCCAATATGGTATGGTGAATTTGTTGATTGTGAAAAACAACATCAATTTGGAAAGAAAGTTGGTGGGAGAGTCGAGACGTAAAATTGTCCAGGTTAAACATGATATTGTTGGATGACTCAAGATCAAAAGGGCCAATAGTAGCCAAGAGAGTTCTACGTTGAATGGGGAAATGTTGTATAACTTATAACACATAAATAGAACATGGTGCTTGAGCCAAATCTTCAATAATGTTGTAGTTCTGGGCGGAACGTGAACTGGGATTACAGGTAGATTTACGGATAGTGCTCTTAGGAGGGCGTAAGATAGAGACGAACATAGGTTTCTCGATCTGAAGTGGTCTAGGTGGAGGACTAACAGAGGATGGTGATTGATCTGGTAAAGTACCATTAGTGACTTTTCCTTTCTCAGGTTTAACTGGCATGGTGTATGTCATAGAGCAGGTGGTTAAATCAATCCTGTTAAATAGATAAATATGGGCACTTGTCGAACCTTCATCATGGGAAGGGTGGCTAGAACTTCCCTTCGAGAGGGGGTTTGAAAAACCATAGATTGTTGCTGAGGAAAAGGCTAAGTAAGCACCACGGGTTGGGAATTCCCTTTAAAAAGTTTGGCGACTTCATCGCAATGTGGACAGTCTCGAGTGTAGTGATCATCACCACAAATAAGACATGGGAATTTCATATTCCACCGTGGTTTCTTTTCAGTAGTAGGTGGTGGTTTTTGAACTTCTAGTTGTTCATTGTTATTATTCTTCTTTGGTTTGTTCTTTGTCTTCTTCTTACCTCCGGATTGTTATGAAGAGGCAGAATGAATTACATTCACCTCAGAGATTTGAGTTTGGGGGGAGGTAGAGGAGGGTGTTGTCGAACTGGGAGTGGATGTCAGAGCAGATTGACTTGTCGTTCCAGTAGACTGGGAAACATATTGGGTTTTGATGGAGTTGATAACTCCATCCGCATGTGATGTGGATGATCGTTTAGATGAATTGGTATTTTCACGGGTAGCATTTGGGATTAACTCATATAAATTACCAGATTGGGACAAACCAAATCTAAGTATTGAGCCCGAGCAATGGCCTCTTCCTTAATGACTACACCACCCATGGCGACATCATGAGAAATCAGGGGTAACAGTGATTTAGTAAACCATTCTGCCAATAACTGGTCAGGAATTACTTCTTTGATCAACCTTCGTCGTCGTCTCCACTCATGAATATGATCAAAGATATGCACGAAGTTTGTCTGATGAAGGGAGGTGAAGATTTTGATACCTGTCTCGTATCGAATGGGTAGTTGAAAGTGTGTGAGAAAGGAAATGGAAAGGGAGTTGAAATCTTGGAAAGAACAACATGGAAGTTCAATATACCACTTGGTTGTTGAGCCCGTAAGTGTTCACTGAAAAAGACGTAAAAAAATAGAATCGTCCATTAAGGAGTTCGATGAACACCATAAATGGAAAGTCATCACATGATTATTCGGGTCTTATCCAACTTTACCGTCAAATTTTGGAATATCGGAAGGTAATTTAGTAGGGATGACTGGCCAAAAAGGATAATGCAATATAAGATCATTGGTTAACCGAGACAAGTCTGGGAGATCCAGGGTCATGAGAAATGGTAGTTGTTGGTTAAGGTGAGGATGATACTAGTGTGGCATAGGGACACCAGTAGGACCATAAACTAAATTATATGGATAATTTTATCTAGTAGGTCCTCCTACATATGGTTGTTGTTGACCAAAATAAACAAGATTTTATGATGGTTGAGAAACATGTGGATATGGAAAAGGAACGTGCCAAGGATTGGGTATCACATTATGTCCATACAATGGGTTAGGGACCCCAGTCTGGGATTTCCCCCCAAGATGATATTGTGTCCCCATTTGAGTTTGACTCCCAAATGGAGGTTTCCCCCAGCGTGAGGTTGAGTTCCCAGAGGGATCTAGAAACCCGAAGTGAATGAATGACCAAAGACTCCAATTGGATTAGAGCCACCAAGACTAGTTCCTCCAAACAAATATGTAGGGATAGAACCTCCAGGTGTAACCTGTGTACTGTTGGTAATGGAAGGATTCAAAGCTCTGTACCCAAGTGGAACTAATAGATTTTGTCTAAATGGTGCTCCAATCGGAGCCTGGGATGGTGTCACATTTCTGGTGGGGATTGTAGCGACATGCGAGACCATGGTGGAATGGGTCGTCTGGATAGTAGGGTTCAAGTGAGAACCAATCAACAATTGTTCTGCAACCGTGATGACATTACTGGTCGTACGAGTAAAGTGATTTAAAGGTATCGTATAACAAACAAACATNTAGATCATAATGTGTTGTGGGAGGACTAGGACCTCACTGATATTTTTGTATAGTCATTATGACAATTTTATGGGCATGAGGACCCAACATTTTCCCCTTCTATGTACTTTTTTGATGTAATCAAACATTTTCTGTCACGCCATATATATATACATATTCGAGTTTTTATGGTGCCTAAATGATGTTCTTAATGTGATGTGTTTTAATTTACATGTGATTTATGATTTATTTCCTTTATAAAACCTTATCTATGTGAGAGATACCAATCCATGATGTAATTGGCTAATGAATCTGAAATGGTATTGAGTTCTCTCGGTATGTGTCTGTATTCGATAAAATCAAACATTCATTCAAGACGACAAAATCGTAAGTGGATACGCAGTAGGATAGGATTGTGAATAACATAGATTCGATTAAGTTGACAGACCATGAGTTGAGAGTCCAGGTTAACAATCATATGAGAAACATCTAGGGAGGAGGCTTCGGTTAAAAGTTTGATGATAGCATGATATTTGGCCATGTTGTTAGTTTTCGATCCTAAGAAAATACCTCTGGAACTCACCAACTCATCAGAGTGGTAAATGACCCAAGTTGTAGAAGCAACATTTTGGGTGTGTCGACTAGTGCCATCCACAAACCCGACATGAAAACAAAAGACACAATCTAAGTGGCTAAGGAAAAAAAATTGATCACTCAAAATAAAAAGACACACCAAAGTAAAATACAATAGTGTACAAAGCCACATGCTAGATGTTCTATGCATAGTACTTCTTAAGGTAAAGCCTGTTTCAGGGCTCGCCCAGGGGGATTTCATCATAGTCAACCAGCTCGTAGGCGCCTCTATGTAAAACACGTTTCACGATGTAAGGACCATGCCATAGAGGTTCTAACTTACCTGTCCCTAATGTATCATGACCCTGGTCATTAAAGAGGACTAGGTCTCCTTCTACAAAAGTACGAGGGTGGACAAATTTGTCGTATTGATTCTTGATTCACTTTTGATACATATTTTTAACAAGAGCGTCATCACGGCATGTTTCATCCAACCTGGTCAGGTGTAAGAAGCTTTCTTCTTCGGCAGAAGTATGAGGTAAGAGTTCTACTTTGATATTCAATGAGGGAATTTCAAAATCGATCGGTAAAACAACTTCTATGCCATATACTAACTGGAAAGGAGTGAATCCAGTAGCAGTTTTCACTGAAGTATGATAAGCCTAGAGAGAGGAGAAAAGTTGTATATGCCAAGATGTCTTGTTTTCCCCTACCATACGTTGGATCATGCTTTTAAGGACCTTGTTTAAAGATTAACCTTATCCATTTTCTTGAGGATAGTACGGGGATGATTTCTCATGGAGAAAATATAGTTTGGCATGCAACTCATTCATCATCTGGTTTTGAAAGTGTTAACCATGATCAATTAAAATGGCTTGTGGAACACCAAAGTGAGTGATGATGTGGTTGAAGAAGAAAAGAGCTGCAGTACAACCATCATTCAGAAAGGTAGGCATAGCCTCAACCCATTTTGGGAAGTAATCGACAACAACGATGATGTAAATGTGCCCCTCGAATGAGGTAGGCTTACACTGCATGAAATCAAAACCCCATTTGGAAAAGGGACCGATCGAAATAATGGGATGCAGCGAAGCGAGGTGGGTGCATTCCTTTTTTTGACAAACCTAGCAGGGTGGGATTTTTTTGACTACCTCAATACAATATTTGAAAATAGAGGGCCAAAATTAGCTGCCACGTAAGATGTTCTGAGTTGTAGCCATCCTAGAAAGATGACCACCACAGGCTCCAAGGTGAAAGTCATTAAGAATGCGTTCAGCCTCTTCATGATTCAAACATTGTCGTAGTATAGTATCAATACCATGATGATACAAAGTGTCATCGATGATAAGGTAGCAATGAGAATGATGGCGGATATGACAATGTTCTTCATGAGAGATATCGAGCTGGAAACATTGGGTTTGGAAATAAAGAAGGATATCTCCATACCAAGGGTTGGACGTGCTAATGAGGAACAGAGTCTCATTGGGGAGAGAATATTTGGGCTCAGTATCTTCATCAACATGGGGAGGGTCATAGATAATCTCTACAAACATCAAGGATTTTTGAGCTTTAGACTTAGCAAAATCGAGATCGAACTCTTGAAGCATGATGATCCATTTAGAATATTTTCCCCAAATAACTTGATGTGTCAGAATGTGATACATGGGGTCAGATTCCATGATAACTACGGTGGTGCGTAGAAAAATGTAGTGACAAAATCTCTAGACAACGATGACGGCTACCAGACCCAATTTTCAACATGTGAATATTGAAGCTCAAGACCAGATAGACTTTTTCTCAAATAATATATCACATGTTCCTCACCGATAGGGTCCTCTTGAACTATCACCATAGAAATAGTGGAAGTAGAGGCTACTAAGTAAAGGATATATTCTTGCATATAATTCAGAGGATGCAACAGAGGTTCATTGATCAACGCATGTTTAAGAGAAGCAAAATATTGTTCAACAGTGTCATCCCAGATGAAAGGGGTGTCATTCTGCAACAATCGCATAATTCCTTTGGTAATATCAACGTAGTTACAAATGAAACGACGAAGAAAGTTTGCTTTCCCTTGCAAACTTTGGAGTTGTGTCAAATTATTAGGTGGAGGTAAAGCAAGGATAGCCTTAATTTTTAAAGGATCCACCCTAATCTCGTCCTTGGAAACAACGAAGCCGAGGAGTCAACCTGATTCGACAACAAATATACACTTATGTGGGTTCAAATGAATGTGGTAGAAACAACATCAAATAAAAATATCCCATAGATGATCAAAATGGTCTGATTGACGTGATGAATGGGTAGGTAAATCATCGAGGTAAGGTTCCACAATATGTTTGATATTGTGGAAATCATATGACATGGCCCGCTAGAATGTAGCACCAGATTTTTTAAGGCTAAACGGTAGTTTCTGATAGGTAAAATTTCCCCACGGGAAGATGAAGGTTGTCTTATGTTGATCAACAAGTAAAATGTCAATCTGGTTGTACCCTGAGAAACCATCCATGAAAGAGAAAATCACACTACCTATGCAATTATCAATGATTTGGTCGACGAAGGGCATAGGTTGATTATATTTCAGACAAGCCTTATTGAGGTCCCTATAATCAATGCAGACACGAATGGTCCCTTTCTTCTTAGTAACCGAAACAATGTTCAAAACCCATTCTATCAAAGGGACAGG
This sequence comes from Picea glauca, assembly GCA_000966675.3. NCBI lineage: Eukaryota > Viridiplantae > Streptophyta > Pinopsida > Pinales > Pinaceae > Picea > Picea glauca. Next base: position 128,900 of record JZKD02S1866706.1, read on the forward strand.
ATAGATGAAGCCAGATTTCAATAATTTCTCAACTTCTGCCTTAATAGTTGCAGTATTCTTAGGATGGAGTGGGCAGAGTTTATGTCAAACAGGTTTTACACCTAGGTAGGTTTTAATCTCATGCACAATGATCGAAGGATCGATCCCTGGAATTTCCTCATAGCTCTAAGAGAAGACATCACAAAATTCTTTAAATAAAGCGGTATAAGAAACCACTTCCTCGGGTAAACAATTAACACTGAGATTAATATTTTCCACGACACCTTCCTTGATCTAAATGTCAATAATTACCATAGAGGTAATGTTGCCTAAATTCTCCTCAGAAATAGTATCTTGTGTAAGTATGGGTGATTGTGGAAATTTGACAACATCGAGAGGGAAGATAGAGCATATATCTTCTCGTATTTCTTCAAGAGGTAGAAGAAAAGAGGATCGATGATGGTTATTGTCCCGGAGTATGTCATCAATGCTAATCATTTCCATGATATATTGATTAGATGGAAATATTTGAGAAATGTAGTCAAAAGAAGATGTCAAGGAATTCAACCAAGATGGCATCGATTAGGTGTCGGGTGCCAAGAGATGTTGGTCATCCGAAGAGGGAGATGCTGATTGAATAGAAGCGTATGAAGCCTCAAATGGACTAAGTGGCCTAGTGTCACCTAGCACATCGAAATCTAGAGGACTAGGTACAATCTAGGGATCAGATGATTCCAAAGACTAATAAGTCGTAGTCAAAATCGTATTGACTGTGAAAATATGATGCATGGTAGGAGGAAGTGGTTCAGGGAAGGTACCCATAAGGGTGGAATATTTTAACAGGCCTACACAAACACTTTCATATGTGATATTGTGATCTCCCAAGAATGAAATATTGTTGGTAGCGGGAGCATGAGCGTCTGGTGTACAAAAATCTAACTGATTGACAGTGACAATTTTGCCCTGATGAGGAAATTGTACACATCGAAACATCAACGAAGCAACAATAGTCATAGCATAAAACCAACTTCTTCCAAGTAACAAGTTGAATCGATGGGAGCATCGACCACCTCGACATCAATGGTGACGGTTTTGTCGCCCAACTAGACGGACATGGACTGCAAGAGTCCATGGGAATGAAAACCTCGCCCAACGAATCTGCACAACATCATTGGGGATTTTTCAAGTATGGGTGATTTTAAAACTTTCCAACATGCTAAAGACATGACACAAGTAGAGGTTCCCTCATCCAATATGGTATGGTGAATTTGTTGATTGTGAAAAACAACATCAATTTGGAAAGAAAGTTGGTGGGAGAGTCGAGACGTAAAATTGTCCAGGTTAAACATGATATTGTTGGATGACTCAAGATCAAAAGGGCCAATAGTAGCCAAGAGAGTTCTACGTTGAATGGGGAAATGTTGTATAACTTATAACACATAAATAGAACATGGTGCTTGAGCCAAATCTTCAATAATGTTGTAGTTCTGGGCGGAACGTGAACTGGGATTACAGGTAGATTTACGGATAGTGCTCTTAGGAGGGCGTAAGATAGAGACGAACATAGGTTTCTCGATCTGAAGTGGTCTAGGTGGAGGACTAACAGAGGATGGTGATTGATCTGGTAAAGTACCATTAGTGACTTTTCCTTTCTCAGGTTTAACTGGCATGGTGTATGTCATAGAGCAGGTGGTTAAATCAATCCTGTTAAATAGATAAATATGGGCACTTGTCGAACCTTCATCATGGGAAGGGTGGCTAGAACTTCCCTTCGAGAGGGGGTTTGAAAAACCATAGATTGTTGCTGAGGAAAAGGCTAAGTAAGCACCACGGGTTGGGAATTCCCTTTAAAAAGTTTGGCGACTTCATCGCAATGTGGACAGTCTCGAGTGTAGTGATCATCACCACAAATAAGACATGGGAATTTCATATTCCACCGTGGTTTCTTTTCAGTAGTAGGTGGTGGTTTTTGAACTTCTAGTTGTTCATTGTTATTATTCTTCTTTGGTTTGTTCTTTGTCTTCTTCTTACCTCCGGATTGTTATGAAGAGGCAGAATGAATTACATTCACCTCAGAGATTTGAGTTTGGGGGGAGGTAGAGGAGGGTGTTGTCGAACTGGGAGTGGATGTCAGAGCAGATTGACTTGTCGTTCCAGTAGACTGGGAAACATATTGGGTTTTGATGGAGTTGATAACTCCATCCGCATGTGATGTGGATGATCGTTTAGATGAATTGGTATTTTCACGGGTAGCATTTGGGATTAACTCATATAAATTACCAGATTGGGACAAACCAAATCTAAGTATTGAGCCCGAGCAATGGCCTCTTCCTTAATGACTACACCACCCATGGCGACATCATGAGAAATCAGGGGTAACAGTGATTTAGTAAACCATTCTGCCAATAACTGGTCAGGAATTACTTCTTTGATCAACCTTCGTCGTCGTCTCCACTCATGAATATGATCAAAGATATGCACGAAGTTTGTCTGATGAAGGGAGGTGAAGATTTTGATACCTGTCTCGTATCGAATGGGTAGTTGAAAGTGTGTGAGAAAGGAAATGGAAAGGGAGTTGAAATCTTGGAAAGAACAACATGGAAGTTCAATATACCACTTGGTTGTTGAGCCCGTAAGTGTTCACTGAAAAAGACGTAAAAAAATAGAATCGTCCATTAAGGAGTTCGATGAACACCATAAATGGAAAGTCATCACATGATTATTCGGGTCTTATCCAACTTTACCGTCAAATTTTGGAATATCGGAAGGTAATTTAGTAGGGATGACTGGCCAAAAAGGATAATGCAATATAAGATCATTGGTTAACCGAGACAAGTCTGGGAGATCCAGGGTCATGAGAAATGGTAGTTGTTGGTTAAGGTGAGGATGATACTAGTGTGGCATAGGGACACCAGTAGGACCATAAACTAAATTATATGGATAATTTTATCTAGTAGGTCCTCCTACATATGGTTGTTGTTGACCAAAATAAACAAGATTTTATGATGGTTGAGAAACATGTGGATATGGAAAAGGAACGTGCCAAGGATTGGGTATCACATTATGTCCATACAATGGGTTAGGGACCCCAGTCTGGGATTTCCCCCCAAGATGATATTGTGTCCCCATTTGAGTTTGACTCCCAAATGGAGGTTTCCCCCAGCGTGAGGTTGAGTTCCCAGAGGGATCTAGAAACCCGAAGTGAATGAATGACCAAAGACTCCAATTGGATTAGAGCCACCAAGACTAGTTCCTCCAAACAAATATGTAGGGATAGAACCTCCAGGTGTAACCTGTGTACTGTTGGTAATGGAAGGATTCAAAGCTCTGTACCCAAGTGGAACTAATAGATTTTGTCTAAATGGTGCTCCAATCGGAGCCTGGGATGGTGTCACATTTCTGGTGGGGATTGTAGCGACATGCGAGACCATGGTGGAATGGGTCGTCTGGATAGTAGGGTTCAAGTGAGAACCAATCAACAATTGTTCTGCAACCGTGATGACATTACTGGTCGTACGAGTAAAGTGATTTAAAGGTATCGTATAACAAACAAACAT
>JZKD02S1866706.1:149556-177426 GCA_000966675.3 Picea glauca
TTTTCCCACTTTGTCCTTTATTGAATCAGCTAATCCTTCCATGATGAAATCCATTGTTGTTTTTTTGTTCTTCTTCAATTCCTTCTTGGTTGAATTCTTTGGTTTCTTTGAACCATTATATCCTGTAATAGTTGAATACCAAATATCATATCCTTTTGCCCGCAAAAACAATTTTGTCCTTCTGCTCCATGACTCATGGTCCAGACCATTCTAACCATTGAACATTGGTACTCCATGCATATTGTACTTCATGATCTACCTTCTAGTGGTTAAATTGTTCCTTAAAGGAACCTACTATAAAACCAATTGTTGGAATACTAAGACGGGGGGTGAATCAATATGAGCACTTTATACCACTTTTAACTGCAATATATCTTCTTTCACTTTAACAACAACGTTCAACAATTTATCATCAATGTATAATCTATGTTTGCATTCAATATATCATGAGCATATAATCATACACAGCTTCACATCAACAACATCACATCAAATACACAATACATCATTATTTGCGTGGAAACCCAAATGGGTGAAAACCACAAATTTCTTTCTTATATATCAAGAATTCATTCATAGGAAGCACCAACTTCCATATTCTCTAGTTGCAACTAGAAGGAGGCTACAACCCCCTATTCTCAGGCTCCAACCTAAAGGAAGCTACAACAACCTAAATTATCTGGCTCCAACCAAAAGGAGGCTACAACCCCCTGGGTTCTCAGGTTCCAAGTGGAAGGTGGTTACAATGACCTAGTTCTCTGGCTCCAACCTGAAGGAATCTCCAACTCCCTTATTCTCCAGCTCCAACCAGAAGGAGGATACAATTGTTACGAGGAAAAACTCTCTATGGCATGGGGTAAACCACAACAAATGAAAATGATTGCAAAAATAAACTCTAATCTCAAGTATGCTATATAAAAAAATATGCTAACAAGACAAGATAAAGGGCCTATATTTTCTAGACATTCGATGAAGTCCATCGTTGAGAACTCGAACCAAATAAATATACCTGCAACTTGTCCCCAACAACCAAGATACACAAGCATATGGTGATAATATATAAATTTAGCACATTCAATAGAATAATCCATCAATATTCATAACAAATATTCCCATGGAATAACAATTCAAATATTTGCAAGACATTAATTGGATGAGAAAAGAGTATTTATATTAAAATTTAATCAACAAAAGTGTATGAATGACAAATTTCCATGTCGAAAGGTTCGGAACTGAGAAACTAAGTCCCTTCTAGTTGGGACTCCATGACTTCAATCCTCCACCAAAGGGAGCTCATATAAGAGAGACAATGAGGTTCTCCATCAAGTAAGGAAGAGCTTGGGGGATGAACAATGTGTTCAGATTTAAAAGGATAAAGGGATACAGACTCAATATGAAGTGAATAATTTATCCAGAGTAACTTTACTCTCAAAGTTGAATTCTTCTCCTCTTTTCCATAGCTTGGATGTGGCCCATTTATAGCCATCAAATGGAACTGAAGGGCTGATTCATAACATTTCCAGTATATTGAAGTTCAAGGATCATCGATCTCATGATGTGACATGGAAACCCGACACCATTTTTTAATTTTGGTCACAAAACCTGATGTATGTGGGTTGTAATGGTGCAACCTATGTATACGCATGTTGTATAATAGTTAGGGCGCGTATATGTGGAAAAATATTATTTTTAGGTATGGGAACTGCAAAAAGGGACTTCAAGTCTTCATACGGAAATGGAAAAGGCCTTCTAAACAAAGTTTCATAGAGTGAGGCAAATATTTTTATAACAACAACCCCCTTTCCTTGCCCCGTCATTCGACCTTGAAATATAAGTGTAGACCAACTACCACTACCACAATCACTCTGATTGTCACTGCCACTGTCACTGTCACTACCACTGTCACATTAACCTGTAACCTGTCAACCTGTCACTATATCCAACCTAGCATTGATCAACATGTCATTGTATCCATCTTGCCACATCAACCTGTCACTAATCAACCTATCCAACCTGTCACTATCATCAATACTCAACTATATCCTCTCACATGGATCATATACCAAGGACACCTCTCAACTAGATTCCTCTATCATTCATGTACCAAGATCACCAACATACCATCACAAGATAAGCATATACCAAAACCATCAAACTGTACCATACCAAGAATCAAACATGTACTAGAACTTCTATCACAACAAGTGCATCAACCATGCACTAACACCTATACCAAACAATGCATCAACCATGCACCAACACCTGTACCAAACTATGCATCAATCATGCACCAACACTTGTACCAAACTATGCATCAACCATGCACCTCAACCTATACCATATGCCTCAATCATCAACCATGTATACTAAGTACCAATCATATATCATACCATGTATCGACCATGTACATCAACCCTGTCCATGCACATCAACACCATACCATGTATAAATCATGTACCATACCATGTTCCAACCATGCACATCAACCATGTACATCAATCATGTACATCAACTTTTGTACCATACCATATACCATGAAATGTGTCTCAACCATATACCATATCACTCATGCAATGTACCATAATATAAGACTCATGTATGTGTCAATATCACAAAGATGTGCCTCTAACAATGAACTGTAAAAAACATATACCAAGTACCAAGAGTATATCCCAAGCATGTAACAATATCACCTCAACCACATGCAATCATGTACCATCAAGGGCCACCAAGACATGCCTTTAGCATGTACCATACCATCCAAAATTTAATACTCAAACAAATACATAAAATACATACCTTTACTCATGAAAACCTGAAGCATACCATCTTAGATTTTGTAGCAATTGTGTTGTACCATCAAACCTTGTTGCAACTCAACCAACCATTCTTCTTCAAAGCTTTGCCTCAAGTACATGACCTGTCCTCCTACAGCCTGTGGATGTACGCGACTTGTCCTTATGCAGCTCACATATGTACAAAACGTGTCCTTATGCAGCCCACATATAACCTTATAAAACTAGGGTCACCAAGTTTTTGCATCTCTAAAACTTTCGCTACTTCAGACCTACACAACTTCATAAATATTTCATCATGAACTAGCCAAAAGATTACAATACTAGACCATAACATTCACAAGATAGATATTCAATTGTAAGTGTGTGTGTATAATGAGAGACTCTTTGAGGTGTATTTAGACTTGTTCGAGATAACTCCTCTCCATGTTTTAGATCTTTCTTGTTACAACCACTTTACCCTTTCACCAAGACTTGTAACCAACTAGGGGCTTCTTGACCAATCTTTGGGGCTTCCAACTATACAAGGCCATATCTCCCTAACTGTGATGAACCACATGGCATACCACATATCACCAGAAATGAAACGACATGTACAATCCATCTATGATAGTCTTCCCTTCAATTTCATTGTCCTTCGTGTCCATTTTCCTTAATCAAATTTAGGTCCCATAACCACACCTTCGTGGCTACATGTAGACTACATCAAATGTACCCAACTAAATCACTATTAATATAGATCATACAATTTTCAATCAACTGTCCAACATCTCTAGACCTCTCCAAGGGTTGACATCAATGACAACCAACTTTCCAAACCAACTATCCAACACCATGTTCCTCCTTTTGATGGATTTATTTCCTGGGTATTAATTTGTGTCTTAGAGGTTTTTTTACCTACAAATTCTATTTTAGATAAGGATGAAGGAATAGAAGAGAAGATAACTAGGATAATTCCTTTATACATTTGAGGCTTAACCTCCTCTTCTCCAAACTCCTTTCAATTATAGTTTATTCTATTAAAGGATTAGGGTTTCTAGCTTATGAGGGCATACTCAGGGATTTTAAAACCCTTATATATTTATGACTTGTGGATCCTAACAAGACCTATTCATTTCAATCATTTCCAACCATATTATTATTATACATGGATAAAGAATGCATTTAATTATTCATAATTCCTTTTACTTGATTATTTAGGTATTATTGAGCTTTATCCAAGTTGTAATTGGATCTACTTCAAATTCTATCCCCTCTCTAAAGGAATGGTGTTAAATATCTCCCCACACCTTCTGCTAATGAATATTTCTAAGACAACCCTCCTCCCTTGAACAAATTTACCATTGGAATTACCAACCTTGTGGTTAATTCCTCATGTAATAGAGCATTCTTGTTTAACTAGGGCCTTACAACATTTCTCCATTACCATATCATACTTACACTTTATCATTCCTCACATGAATGGAAGTTTTGGCACCTAAAGGTTTGTTTTTAGTAGTCCAAAACCTAATTGAATTTCCTCTTACCCCACTCATTATCCATCTTATTTGGAATACCTTCATGCAAGTTTATCTCCATCAATATTTTGTTTATTTTCCTATTTGTTTTGGCCAATATATTCTCTTCTAGGTCAATGAACAAACCTACACCATTTTCAATTTCCTCCAATGCTGACTTTCTCCATAGGAAGGTTTATGTGCTCAACCCATATGGGTTGTGAAGACTTTACCTCCTTTAGAGGATAAAAATAGGGAATCCACCACTTTAATTCTATAATTTAAGGACCTCAATATCATTTATCGGCTAGGATTTTTTCAGCATCAAATTATGAATGGAATTCAAGGGTTATCCAACCATATGCCAGGATGTGAAACTCAGGCACACATACCTACTACCTTCTCCAAACATTTACAGAAGAATGATTTTTATATTGTCTTTATAATTGAATACTTACTAGGGCTTTAACAATTAGTGATAGGACCTTCTCCATTGCTAAGTCTTCTCCTAACACTAGCTTTACCTTCTCCTTTTTATCCCTAGTACATTTATGTTTCCCCTTTTTAGCCTTAACACCTACCAAATCTCTTATTCCATCAACACCTCTAGCTTCCCATACTCCCCACAATAACTCATATTTATTTTCCATGTTTGACTTGATATCATGTTTATAATTTTGGAATTATTTTTTACTTACCATATTTAGGATGCCAACCTTCTTTTTTATTATAGTTTCAATTATTGTTATTTTCTCTTCCAACTTGGACACCTTAATTTCCACATATTCATTCTCTTCTTTTTTCAAGGATGATCCTTCATAGGCCTTTACATGAGTCACATTTATCTTTCATATAGACATGGTGGGAAAGGGTTTTTCAAGGTCATATGGGAAAGGGAGTGTTAGGATCTATAGCTCTCTAATATACCATTGGGATTCCAATAATAGTACTCAATATGTATTTCACAATGTTGACTAAGAAGTATGGACCATACCCTTATCCATATTACTAGATTCCCAGGTATGCGAGAGACTTGATTCCTTGACTGTGTGCTCAGAGTACTATAGATACAGTCAAAATGTGATCTAATTGTGGTCTTAGGTATGCCCATGGGTATTTCGATATACCCTATAGTGTGTAGAATATAAAACTCGTAAACATATTGTATATGATACAATAATACTAACCAAATACCAATAGAGGAATATAAGGGGGTCTTATGATGATCGAGAGGTATTTGTGTTTATAGACACTAGTACATGTATCTAGCCTAATATTTTACTTTCTTCATAAAAGAGAAAAAAATCTAAAATTGAGGTCTCTAAAAACCCTTGAATACCAATCGAAGCTTATTATCCAAAATCAGAAAATTATGTTTACCTGTATATCTTCTTTTCAATACCTTTTGAATCACCTCAAATAGAGATTCCCATCAAAATTCACTCCACCTATTACAACTTCTCCAATTCTAATATTTTGTTGATCAAATTTTTATAGGATGTACTCTAATATGTCCCCTTCAAGCTCTCGTCGATTCCATGCAGTTTGGACTTTCCAAGAGAATATTATAGTGGAATATATAGAACATATTTTTCCCTATTTCATAAGATTGAACTTTTATGGATTGACACTTCGCCAATAATTTTATAACATATATGAATTATGGATTTGAAATAGCCCAATATATATTCTATCCAATCCCACAAATAGCACCAATATGGATATTGCACTCTTTAGATATGACTATTTTACAGAAAGCACCTATTTAAGCCTAGTTTGAAGACTAGACAAAAACCCTAACTTGTATAGCTTGTAACTTTGAAAATACAGAAAATTTGATTATAAAATTTGGATAGAAATATTTTGTTATTTCTTCTTTTAATATTCCAAAAACAAGTTAGAGTGAAAATGGTAAGATGAATTATTTCAAGGGTCAAAACCAAGGATTGTTCTCTCTGATACTAAATGCTATGAACCAAATGCCTAGATGAGAATAAAAATGACCCAACTTAGTGATGCCATTCCTAAAAAAAGTAAATGAGTGAGTGAATGGTAAACTTATTCAAGGTGAAAAACTTATTTTACAAACTGTTACAAGAACCATGTAACTTGTGCACATGAAGATAGCTCATCCACAAGTGATAAACACATGTCCTCAAGTCCCAAAAAAAATCCCTCTTGAAGACATCAATCATGCATTTACATATTCTCTATGCATCATAAGAAAGGTTTATTTTTCCATGACACAAACTCTTGCAAGAAATAGGGAACTCATACACATTAACATAACTCTCTAGTAGTTAAACAATCATGTCTCATGTGATCCAATAACAAGCTATAGACATTGATTTTTCCATAGTTGACACAACTATGCTTTGCATAAAATACCTAAGTCTATATTTTCTCCAAGAATATATGATAGCAACCAGGTCAATTTAAACCCCACTTATCCTTTATTCAACATATTCCCTTAACCAGATTGAATTCACGTCATTTCATACTACTGTTAACCGACCACCAGAACCATAAGATCACCAGAACACCAGGGAAACAAAATATTTTTCATCAGCCATCGGTCCACTAGGCTGTGAAAAATTTAACAATGTGACTTTAAATATTTACTCCAATCTAGTTTATTCGACCACTAGGCACCGAGAATCCTGATTTAAACATCCTCACATAATCATGTTCTTGGTTCATTTTAACTGGTCACCAACGCACCGATATTTCTCTAGAATCACGTTCACTCACACTTAGCTTCTGGTCCAGTTGATCTCATTTGTACTATGTCCACCCAAATGTTGACTCACTTCCATGTTGACTTGTCACTTTCCATGTCTTCTCCATGTAATACCTACATGGCATTGAACAAGGAGTCATCTCTCAACTATTCACACTAACACTTACAACTTTTCTTAAGAGAGACAGACCCAAAAATTCAATATATTTAACATATTCACCAATTCAATATATTTAACACTCCTAAGACAAGTGACAAGTGTTAGTGTGAAAATTTTAGAGATGAGTCCTTACTCAATTTCTTCAATTATGTTAACATCACTCAACCTACATGTGAAATCATGTATCCTTAATGTACATGTGATTAACAAGAATTATTAACCCACCCCCTACCCTACACGCATACATACTTATAAACATAATTTGTCCTCATAAATAATATTAAGTGAGAATTAAGTACTTCACTACATAATTTACTATATTAATGCACCGTAATTACTATATATATGCATACATACATACATACATACATACATACATACATACATACATACATACATACATACATACATACATACATATATATATATATATATATATATATATATACACACACACACACACACACACACACACATATACATATACATATACATACATACATGTGTGTGTGTGTGTGTACACACACACACACACACACACACACACACACACACCATATTTGCGCTCTTGGCATCTCTAACATATCTGAAACATGTTCCTTATGTTTTGGGAGCTTGGGAAAGAGTTTATGAAATAGAGAGCTTTAAATTAAAATTATATTTATAATTTTTGGTATTAATAAGTACCAATTTTTGATGAAAAGTTATTAAACTAGTTTAGATAATTATTCTGCACTTTTGGTCTGTAGTTAGGGTCCTCACGCAAAATCCCCCCTTTGACATATAACCCTAGGTGGGGGCCATAGGCCCTCCCCTCCCCTTTTTTGTCCTTGTCTTGTTCCCTGGCTTCCCTTTTCCGGTTCCCATATTTCCCCTTCTATCCCCCTATCTCCCATTCTGTCCCTTTTTCGAAGACATACTTCCATAGGTCCCAACAAGAGCTCACATTCCCCCCACATGGTCTGGGACACATGGAAGACTCTAGTATGTATTTCGTGGATTACAAAGCTAGTCCCCCCCGGGCCATCTTCCTTCTCCTCCCACAAAGAATTTTTGGAAATCCTCAATGCTCCTTGTTCAGTTCTCCACATGAATCTGCACTTATAGTGATTTAATGGTATCCATGATATTGATATTTCCATCTATGTTCATTTTATTGACATCTCCCTGGGTTCTCTACATTCCTCACCCTCTAGGTCATCGAAGCAACCAAACTATTTTTAGTCATCTTCTCCCAAGGAAAAGGTTTCTCTTCCTATTGATTCATAGAAGGAATAAAAGAAGGAGAATACTGGTAAAGGAGACTAGTGCTCGCCTCGAATCCTGGCTATGGCATCCCGTTCAAAAAAAAAAAAAAAAGGTGTATCAAGGAAAGAAGGGGAACTATGAGAATGGTAGTTGGAGATGATATTCCCTTAAGTGATTTCCCTCCGCTGGATTTAAATATATTTGTTGGAATATTTAATGTCAAGTCTCCGGGAGAAAAATCCCTCATAGGATGGATGAATAACCAATGGAAACCCTTGATTGGATGTTCCTTGAAAGTTCATATCCTGTCTATAAATTGGATTTACTTCATGTTCCTTTCGACATAAGATTGTGAAGATATTCAAAAGAAAAACTACTCATGGGATCTGTCTCGTCTTACCCTAAAACCTTGGTTAGTGGATTTCGACCCCCTTAAGGAATCCATGGTTGTATTGAAGGTGTGGATGATTTTACTCGATTTTCCATTGGCATTTTGGTCTAGGGAAGCAATGGAGGATTTTGGTAACAAAATGGATTCTTTTGTCAAGATAGAACCTAATTGGGACTCAAAAAGAGAGCACAGGTGGGTATAGATCATGGTCGAAGTTGATACCATAGAAGGTCTAGTGTGAAGTATTGATTTAGTCTATGTTATAATTACCTGGCACCAAAAAGTAGACTATTGGAGACTACCTTTCAGGTGTCATGGTTTCTATGAAGTTGGACACATCCACTCTCAATGCACAAGAATTGTGTTTCTCCAACAACCCCATGTCAGACAATGGAAATCCAAATCTACAATAAAAAAGAAATACATGGTTGAAGTCATCTCGGTGGAAGGAACAAATGATGAAATTCCTCTGAATAATGACAAATTGGTCCTCTCCAGTCGAGCTTTGGGTGACTTGGTTAAAAACTCTAATGATTCAGGTATGCTTATTTCTTCCCTTTCTCCGTCAAGTGCTCTTCTTAATGGTATGGGTTTAAATTTTCCTCTGTCATCTATCCCCTCTCCCTATGTTCCCCTCCCCTCTCCTAGGACCTCCTCCCTTCCTGAATATTCCCCTTAAGAGTCTCCCCCCCTGGGTTTTTTTGTTATCCTGATGGTTAAGGAAAAGGAACCTTTGGGAGAGCCTCTCCCCTCTCCCCTACTCAATTCATATCCTATGAATGCTCCCTCCTCACCCTCCCCCCCCGGGTTTCCTCCTCTCTTCCCTCTCCTGAGGCTTCTCCACCCAAAAAACCCTCTCCCAGTTCCCCAGAAGTATCCATTTCTCCCTTGGTCAAAAGATATGCCTTTAGGTCAAAAACTTGAGAGACCAACCCTTCTTATGGAGGATTTTCCCTTGACCCTACTCCTCTCACTCAGGTTGGTAGAAAATCCCATATCTCGAAAGAAAAAGAAAGAGTCGATGCAGTAATTCGCAAAGTAACCCAAGAAACCATCACAAGGGCCCTTAGAGTAGGGAAAGCCCTTTTGACGAGGATAAAATTATCTTCCTTTCCTTCAACGTGAGAGGGGTTTGGGGTTCCCCAAAGAAACTAGCTCTCAAAATAATGTTCCTAAGCCTAAATCCATACATAATTATGATCCAAGAGACAATGTGTCCCAGTAACAAAGCTAGATAAATTTTCATTCCTTGGCTTAGGAACTAGTCTTTCAGTAAAACTGACATTTTTTATTATACTGAGGCTTGCTTACCAAGTGGAGCCCTAATTTTCATGTCTTGTCCTCCTCTATTTTTCACTCTTCAATTTCAATCAAAGTAAAACATAAGAAAAATGATTTAGCCTTCTTAGTGGTCAATATTTATGGCACCTACTCTAATAGGACCTCCCTCTGTGAGGACTTCATATCTGCAGAAATTGTTTCTGACCCTCTATTGGTGGCGGGGGGGGACCTAAATTTCACTCTATCCCTTCGGAAGGTTTGGGATGAGAAACCCATCACAAACAAGAAAAGTGTTTTTTTCCTATTGTTTTCATAAAATTCTCATCCAGTGGATATCAAACCTGTGAATCTCTCTCCAACATGGAGAAATTTCAGGACTAGGGAGGAGGAGCTTGCAAAAATATTGGACCGATTCTTAGTTTTTGAAGCCCTCCTGGATTTGGGATAAATTTTTAGAGCAATGGTAGAGGTAGGATGAATTTCGTACCACCACCCAGTCTCCTTACATTGGTATTCGGGCTTTGAGTCCCCTCCCTCCCCTCTCAAAGTTTTTCAGTCTTGGATGGAAAAAGAAGATTTTAAGAATTTGTTTCTCTCCACTTGGGACAATCTACTCCCTCTAAATCATGTTCCACTCATGGCGCATTTTGCAACTAATCTTAAGACTCTAAAAAGCGCCATCAAAAAATGGCTTCTTCTTTGGAATTCCAAGAGGAAATGATTTATTCGATACATTGAAGAAAGTCTCATCGAGACCTATAGGAAGCTATAAGAAAGCCCCCTTTCTAGTGAAAAGTTATATGAATTAAGAGAAATGGAAGAAAAACAAGCCTAGTGGCTAAAGACAAAGGAAAAAGAATGGTGCATTAAGAGTAGGCCTCTCTGGATGTTATGGACCTAACCCCTCACGTAGGTAGAATAATATATTTCCATGTAATAAAGGTCAATATTAATAAGGCATAGAAATAAGGAAGAATAAGTCCAATGTAAGAAGACCTAATAGAATCTTCCGCTTCTAGAAGGATCTTCCTCTAAATGGTTCTTTTGATAGACATATTTAGTATAAATAGGAGCCGAGGGTATGAGAAATTTTTTCTTGGATATTATTTTAATAGATCTTTTCTCTGCTGGAGGTTGCCCCCAGGAAGAGGCAAGTGAACATTGCAATTAGTAATCAAAATTCTCTTTCTAGTGTTACTCTGGTATCATTTTGGTATTATTGTGGTGTTAGTTTGGTTATATTGTTGTTCATTTTCCATTTATAGCTATTTATTTCTGTTCTACATACTTTTATATCTGGAATATTACAAGTGGTATTAGAGCACCTTCCTCGGTAGAAAATTGTGGGTTAATTTTTTTTTCAGGGTAGAGACATATTCTGGCATCTTTAAGCTACAGAGATATGTTGTTACGCGCATAAATCCATGGTCGAGGATTCATACATGTAGGAAATACAAGTGGTAATTAAGTACACATTTGTTGGCCACCCTTGTAAGCCATTTTGGTACCCCTTCGAGTGATAGCACATCAGATAACACCTGTATATGGATCAACCAAGATCTCCTGAATCCCTCCATAGATAAACCGATCAGTTGGCAAGATGCTATAGTTCCACTGAGAACAACACTCGGGAAGATACTCTCTAGTACCTAGGTAGTCGGGTAGTATGGCTAAGGGCATGGTCTAACCTCCTTAGTTGGTTCCCTGAGATATTGGGATGAGTACTACTGTTGGACCCCACACGTATATCAGGGAGCTATAGCACAGGGAAAAACCTTTTCTATAGAAACCTTGAATACCTAACCTTTGGGATGGAAACAAAAACAGAACAAACAAGATCTATTGCTGCACAACTGTGTCTCCTGCATTCGAGTTGTGAAATTACTACACATTTATTCCTATCAAGCATTTGGGCATTTCATCATTGCAGTATTCTTCAGATTGAAGTATAACTCTGCAAGAGTTAAAAAAAAAAAAAGTTTGTATCCTGTTAGCACCATTATTTGAGACCTATTCCATTCAATTTCCCTCTTTGTCCTTATCGCAGTCATACCTATCATTTTTCAACAAATTTTTTTATCGTGGGCATGACCCCATTCCAACACCCTTATTTGGGCTTTACCCCATTAGATTCAACTCGTCTCCCTAATCATTGTGATACACTTCACCCATAACCCATTTTCTGTGTGGTCCCACCCACCCCTTTTTGTGTTCCCTCATCATCATGGGCCATACCTGTAGTCAAGACTTGGAAGCTTGCTTCAGTACCTTGCACTATAATTTCATAGAAACCCAACAATAAGTGAGACATCTCGGTGTCAATATTTTCATCATCAATAAAAACATGCTTTCCTCCATCACCGCCTCAAATGAGGAACTCAAACAAGACCTCAAACAAGACATTACTACCCAGCTTGAATCTGCAATACAATGATCTATGCCAAGCTGCATATCCCTGTAGATCTTCCCTTCTCTGACCCACCTTTTCATACCAAAGATGAAACTTCCTCTCATTCCCAGAATTTTCATCCCAGTCACTTTCAGCATGACCTGCACCTTCTGCATGTGGATGTGACCAAATTTGATGGCTCGGATCCCACTGGTTGGGTAACTCAAATGGAACATTATTTCTCTTTCTATGGCATTATGAATGAGTTGGAAAAACTTTGGTATGGTGTTCTCCATCTAGATCAAGAACATTGGCAATGGTGGCAATGAAGAAAAAATGTCTTCCAAGGGTATGTGGCTTGGACACACTTTGTGGCAGATATTTATGAACTCTTTGACACTCACACCAACCATTTAATCTATTTGACAAATTTGAAACAATATGGCATAGTGGAAGACTTTATAGTTTCTTTTGAACAATTGGCTTTTCATACAAAGGGCATGTCTGATGCTTTTTTCTGAGAATGTTTTATCAGTGGCCTCAAGGATGAGATTCATGCCAATGTCCTCATGGCTCGGTCTCAGAGTTAGGTGGATGCTACTAAAATAGATAAGGAAGCACAATAGGTTGTATATTCTCAAAACCGAAAACCCTCCTTTATTCCTCGAACTAAACTAGTAAATCCCACTCCTCCTTCAACTCCACTAAAGATCCAGAAATTGACCAGGGCCGAAATGGTTGAACGCCAACTCAAAGGCCTTTGTTATAATTTTGATGACAAATATTTTCTGGGACACAAGTGTAAGGAACAAAAACTTTTTATGGCCATCTTGGAGGATGTTTCGGAAGAGGATGTTGAGGCTCCTCTTGTTTATGTGTCACATGAACCCACTGACATAACCCCTCCCTCATACCCTCTAGAAGTAGAACCAACCATTTCCCTAAATTCTCTCACTGGATTCTATGCTCCTCAAACCCTCAAGCTAATTGGTTACATCAAGCATAGGAAGGTCATCATTCTTGCTGATAGTGGAAGCACCCATAATTTTATTCATCATCTCATTGCCAAAGAAACTAATTTCTATATTCGTACAGTCAATAATTTTCAAATCATGATTTCCAATGGCAGGTCCATGAAATGTGGAGGAAATTGTGAAAATGTGTGCCTCCAAATTGGTGAATACCACCTGAAATCTCATATGTTCGCTATCGACATGGGCGGTTGTGACATTGTGTTGGGTGCAGAATGGATAAGGACTTTGGGTCCCATTATCATGGATTTTAAGGAATTAACCATGCAATTCGACCAGGAGGGCCAACAATATAACTTCCAAGGCATCACCGTCAGTTCCCCGAAGATCATTATTTCCCATGACAAGGAAAAGATGCTCAAAAAAGGTCATTCTAGCATTATTTCCCAACTCCATGCCATACAAGAATCTGAGACACCCTATGTGTTGCAAGACCTCTAATCTATCCTCTCTAAACATTAAGTGGTTTTTTCCACTCCCCAGGGACTCCCTCCTTCCCATGGTGTTCATGATCATTCCATTCCCCTTGTCCCAATAATATTTCCTCCCAATATACGTCCCTATCATCACCCATTTTCCCAAAAAAATGAAATTGGGAAAATTGTTCAAGAACTACTCAATGTAGGTGTTATCTTCCCTAGTATGAGCCCCTACTCTTCTCCTGTGGTCATGGTCCTTAAGAAAGAATGTTATTGGTGCATGTATCATGACTTCCATGTCCTAAAAAAACTCACCATTAAAGAAAAAATTCCCATCCCTGTCATTGATGACCTCTTCGATGAATTGAGTGGCACCTAGTTCTTTACTAAACTTGATCTTCATTCTAGCTACCACCAAATATGTATGAAAAAGGCATACATTCCTAAGACTATGATTTTTTGTTCATGCCCTTTGTCTTATGTAATTCTCCCTCCACTTTTCAAAGCCTCATGAATCATGTCTTTCATTCTTTTCTCCATCATTTTGTCTTAGTTTTATTTTATGATATCCTCGTCTATAGTAAAACCTGGACATCCCATCTTGCTCATGTGGATCGATTTCTCCATCTACTCTCTTAGCGCCAAATTTTCCTCAAACAATATAAATGTGCTTTTGGCACCTCGGAAGTCGAGTACTTGGGTCATCTTGTTGGCAAGGCCGACGTCGGGGTGGATCCTAAAAAGATTGAAGCTATGCAATATTGGTCTCACCCAAAGAATCTCAAAAGATTTCCTAGATTTATGGGTTTAACAGGTTATTATTGCAAGATTTTTAAGAATTATGGAAAGATTTTGACACCTCTCACTGCACTCCTTAAAAAGAATTCTTTCAGTCGGACTCCARCGGCTACTTAGGYTTTTCAAACCTTGAATATGGCCATGTGCACCACTCCAGTCCTTGCCCTTCCTGATTTCACAAAGACCTTTGTCCTGGAATGTGATKCTTCYAGGAAAGTAAATGGCGAGATCCTTCTGCAAGAGGGTYGGCCTTTGGCCTTTACCAACAAACCACTTTCTKAGCGAAATTTGGGAAAATSAATCTATGAAGAGGAAATGTTGGYTATTCTGCATGTCATGGATCTTTGGCATCCTTATCTATTGGGGAAACGCTTCAAAATTAAGATAGATCATCAAAGCCTCAAGTATTTTCTTGAATAACACCTTTCCTCCCCAGAGMAACAAAAATGGGTGACTAATCTCTTTGGATATAATTATGAGATCATTTACAATAAAGKCAAAGACAATGTGGTTGTTGATGCACTTTTCAGAAAATATGAAGATGAAGGGTCCCTTTTTTCTCTCTCCTTCATTGTACCAGATTGACTCCAAGCTATTTTCCAGGAATGGCTACACGATCCCAAAATTTCACATCTGATACAACAATTGCAGTCTGATTCTCCAGTTTCCCAAGGTAATCTTAGCTCAATTATGAGCTTCGATACAAAGGTTGTTTTTATTTAAGTAAACAGTCAAAACTTAAATCCATGGTACTTTATGAGCTTCATGCTACACCCACAAATGGGCACTCTGGGTTACCAAAACCTATGATCGGGTCAAACATTCTTTTTTCTGGGATGGTATGAAACAGGATGTTCGTAATTTTTTGGTTGAATGTGATGTGTGTCAATGCAACAAGGGAGAAACAGTCAAATATCCTAGCACACTACAACCACTTCCAATTCCACCTTCTATTTGGCAGGATATATCTATGGATTTTATTGTAGGCTTACCTAAATCAGGAAATAAATCAGTCATCATGGTGGTAGTTGATCATCTTTACAAGTATACTCATTTATGTTCTCTTCAACACACATTTACAGAATCCACCGTGTCTCAGCTTTTCATGGATCATGTCTTCAAGATTCATGGCATGCTGCATTCTATTGTTTCTGATCGCGACCCAAATTTCACCAAAAAGTTTTGGCAAGAACTGTTCAAGATAAAAGGCACCCAGTTGCATCTCAACACAACTTATCATCCCCAAACTAATGGTCAAACTGAAATTTTCAACAAGTGTTTGGAAACATATTTGATGTGTTTTGCATAGAAAATACAAAATCAGTTGGCTCAGTGGTTACCACTAGCTGAATGGTGGTACAACACTTCGTACCATACAACTACCCGCATGACTCCTTTTGAAGCGGTATATGGAAAAAATCCACCTTCATTTCTCTCATATTTTCCAGGCGTCTCGAAGGTCTAGGCGGTTGACCAAATGCTTACAGTTCGAGAGGTTATTCTCCATACCCTCAAAGACAATTTGGTCATGGCCTAGAATCGCATGAAGCAACAAACATATCAAGGTCACTCTGAACGTTAATTTGCGGAAGGGGATCAAGTGTTTCTTTGACTGCAACCTTACAAGAACAATTCCCTCAAGGCTGACCATTGTTAGAAACTGGCACCCAAATTTTATGGTCCTTATATCATTCTCAATCATGTGGGATAGGTGGCCTACCAGTTAGCTTTGCTCAGTCATTCTAAGCTCCATCCTGTTTTTCATATTTCCTGCTTAAAGAAGGTGATTGGAACTAAGTTCCAAACTCAAACCAACCTTCCCGAATTGGAAGAAAAAGGATCCATTTGGCTACATCCACAAGCAATTTTGGACCAGCGTGAGCATCGTCTGCGTCAGTGAACCATCAAGGAAGTGTTAGTCTAGTGGAAAGATACAACTCCAGTAGATTCCACTTGGGAACCAACTACCATTCTGCAACAATTTCTCCATCTCAAGCCTTAAGGACAAGGCTATTTTTAAGGGGTAGGACATGTTAGGGACCTAACCCCTCGCGTAGGTAGAATAATATATTTCCATGTAATAAATTTCAATATTAATAAGGCATATAAATAAGGAAGAATAAGTCCAATGTAAGAAGACATAATAGAAGATTTTGCTTCTAGAAGGATCTTCCTCTAGATGGTTCTTTTGATAGACATATTTAGTATAAATAAGAGTCGAGGGTATGAGAACTTTTTTCTTGGATATTATTGTAATAGAGATCTTCTCTGTTGGAGGTTTCCGCCTCAAAGACGCAAGTGAACATTGCTCTCAGTAATCAAAGTTCTCTTTCTGGTGTTATTATGGTATCATCTTGGTATTATTGTGGTGTTATTATGGTTATATTGTTGTTCATCTGCCATTTCTAGCTATTTATTTTTGTTCTGCATACTTTTTATATCTAGAATATTACATTGGATAAAAGCAGGAGACAATAATACCAAGTTTTTGCATTAGTTTTTGAACTACCAAATAAACCTCAACACAATATGGGAAATCAAATATGAAGAAGGAAATATGGCAATATCATTTGATGACAAGTCAAATCTTGGAATAAACTTCTTCAATAATGTTTTCTCGGCCCCCCTGGTTGCCTTATTCAAGAAATTTTGGAGGTAGTGAGCAAATTTCCCACTATGTTTTATGAAGATATGAATTTATCCTTGGAGGAAGAGGTCACATAATCATAACTAAGAGAGGCATTGTTTTCCATGCAAAATGGAAAAATCTCAGGCCTAGATGGTGTTACTGTGGAATTCTATAAGGATTTCTATGAATACCTGAAGAACGATCTTTTGATGGTGGTAAGGGAATCTCAGAGTTCACGGGCCTATAAATTCCACCTTCTTGTGCCTTATCCCTAAAAAATAGTTCCCTTATTCCTTTGAGTACTTTAGACCAATTTCATGCTACAATGTTATCTACAAATTAATTTCAAACATTATTTCCAGATGAATGAGACCAATGCTTAGTGATTTCATAGGAAAAGAACAGTTTGGTTTTCAACACAATAGATAGATCCACAACGCGGTAGTCATCATTCAAGAAGTGCTCCACTTTGTCAAAAAAATAAATCTTAAGGCGACCATCCTTAAACTGGATTTATCCAAAGAGTATGATCGAGTAAACTAGAATTTTCCATGCGTGATCCTCATCCAATTGGGAATGAGTTTGAAAGTTTTCAACTGGATAATAGGATTCATTTAAAACGCTTCCTTTGCCATCCTTATCAACGAAGCTCTATCCCTTTTCTTCAAAGCATCCCGAGGACTCTATCAGGGTTGTCTCCTTTCTCCCTTTTTGTTCTTGATTATTGCCAAAGCAATAAGAAAACTGATAAAGGAGGCCAAATCCAATGGCATTCTGAAAGGAATTTCAATCTATGAATCTGAATCAGTGACTCATTTGTTATTTGTGGATGACATCTTTTGCAGCTTGTTTAGTCCTCATAGGAATCTGAATTCCTTTAAAACTATTTTAAACCTCTATTGCAACACAACGGAAATGAAAGTGAATATGGAAAAATCATGTTTAATTCTTAATCATTGCACGGAAACAGAAGAGTCCTCCTTTTCCAACATTTTTCCAGCTCAAAGGAAACTTCTCTCCTAAGGAATCAAGTATCTAGGCTTCAACATAAAGCCAAAAAATTACGAGAAAGAAGACTAGAGTTGGTTAATTAGAAAAGTTGAGGCCAGAATAGCTATTTGGGTCAATAGTCTCCTTTCCAGAGGAGGAAGACTAGTGTTGATTAAATTAGTCTTAGAAGGAATTCTTGTGTACTAGAATTCCATACCTGCAATACCTAAAGGAGTCTTAGATAAAATTTTCCACATAAGCTTTCTCTTTTTATGGGTGGGACAAAACTCTCATGGAGGTACTCATCTGGCCAATTGGAATTCAATCGTAGCCCCAAAAGAGATGGGCATGTGGGGTTTAAAGAACAATCATCTTTTTTCTTCAGCCCAAGCGGGAAGGAATATCTGCAGACTAACCCTCGGGAACTCTATTTGGGTAAGAGTTATGAAATCTAAATATTTTCTCAACATATCTATTTCTGAATGGTTTTGAGAGCCTACAAAATCTTCCAAAGGCTCAATTATGTGGAAAGCTCTTGTGGAATCCTTCCCCCTAGTTGGAAAATGAACTTTCTGGTGTGTCGAAAATAGGACAAAGGTAATATTGGGAGAGGACTCGTGGTTGGGAGCGAGAAACAATTACAATATTTCTCCTCCCCTCCTACAATTACTCAAGGATAAAAGCCTTCGGTACTTGGGTGATGTAAACTCTAGCTTTCCCCAGATTCGAGGGCATCCAAGATGGAAGAACCCAAAATCTCTTGATCTCCCCGAAGCTATGCAAGAGGAGTGTAACTCCTACATCTCCCTTTTATGAGAAATTTTTATCTCCCTAGATAGATACTCTGAAGACATTCTCTACTAGTCAAAAAATCCACATTATGGGTCCTACTCGGTCAAATTGGGTTACAAATCCTGGTTAGAATATAGCATTGTGACCCATCTGAAATGGTGGTGGAAGCCCCTTTGCAAACTCAAAGATCCTCCCAGATGTAAATTAAACCCTATGGATTGCAATGAACAACAAATTCATGACCTAGGATAACCTCCTTAGAAGAGGATGGTGTGGACCCAACAGATGTCCTCTTTGTAAATAAAATCAAGAAATTATTTCTCATCTCTTTGTCTCCTGTCCCTATGTAGGAAAGGTTGCACAGTTAATAAAAGAACAACTAAAATCCAAGGCCAATTGGAACCAGGTTTGCATCGAAGACTGTTTCAAATCTTGGATCCAAGACAGATCAATATCCTTGTATGCAGGCCTCCCTGGTATCATTATTTCGAACATTTGGTGGGCCCAAAACAACTCCATTTTTAAAGACAAGTATTTTCCTCCAGAGGTCTCTACAGAAATCTCACTTAGTCAGGTAGAAGAGTTCAAGGAATATTTAAGGGAAAGTAAGTCTCATATGGTAATCCCTCCTCCCATTTATTACACCATCCCTTGGGGTTACTTCGAAGGGGCTAGTCAAGGACACCCTCCTTCATGCGGAGTGGGGGTGGTTATTTTTATCAGTGAAAACCACTATACTCACATCATATATGTGCCAGGGGGAGGAACAAATAATAGAGCTGAATTTATATCCCTCTAGACCCTCCTAGAAAATGCAAAGGAAAAAAACTTGTCAAAGCTTCAAGTTTTTGGTGACTCCAAATTAGTGATCGAATGGGCGAGGGGTAACAGTATTATTCAAAATCCCAGGTTGGCCTCCTTGCTAAGAGACATCAATCTTACTTTCATAGATTTTGAATGGCTATCCTTCTAGCACATTCTTATGGAACTTAATGCAAAGGTTGATGAACTCTCAAAGGAATCTTTGCAGTTGCAGAAAGGAGCCTTCGATTTTTATGGGTTCTTTAAAGGAACAAAAACCAAGGCCAGGAGTTTTGTCTTTGAACAAGTATTTCATTCTTTTGGACATGTAAGGTTGTATATGTTTATGTTAAGCTTGAACGAGATGTAGAAGTTTTTGAAAAAGCCTATAAAGGCTTGTTTTGAAGTAGATTAGATGCATAGGTGGTATAGTTCCTAAAGAAAGCCTAAATAGGCTTGACATGAAATACTGCAACATGTATATTCTCATATGAATATAAAAGTTTTTTTTTTCTATGAAAAAAAGTACCAATTTTCGATATTATTAAATTAAAATGTAACTATTTTTATTCCATTATTACAAACACATAATTTATTACAAATATTTTTATTATATTTATTCAAAATATCAATATAAAACAAAGAATAAGCTACAAGTAAATATTATTTCAAAAGTTATTTAAATAAGAAAAGTTAATAATACTCACTTTATAGTTGTGGATATGAAAAACTTTTAATGCATATATATTTGCTTTCAATCCCGGACTAAACATGAAAGTCAAATAAATCAATACCCTTTCCATGGAAAGCATTTGTTCTAGTCTGTTGTTTCCATCAACCAACAATATCATTGACTTTTATTGTATTTTCATATTACAAGAGTAGTACTATTTAGCTTTTTTCAATCACAACAAGAATGATGCTTCAAATTTATAAAGATGTTTGAAGTTTATATATGTAAAGTTTAATTTTAAAAATATGATAAAATTTTGTATATGTATTTGTTTCTCATTTTCTAATCGAATCTTTGTAAGTATTAAAGTTTCAATATTGTGTTAAATATATTCATATAATTATTAGCACAAATTAAATTAGTAATTTTGATATTGTAGTTGTTCCAGTAAGAGCAACTTTGTGTTGGATTGACCTTCAATTTTATTGAAATAAAATTTAAAATGTATCATTATCTCGATACATTGTAATCTAAAATAATTTTTTTTATTTTTTTAGCATATAACATTGTTGCTCCCAACTTGATGTTTCCTACAAATCTGGGGGAAACTTCTATTTGTTCCAGACACTCATATCCACTTTCCCAAGGTTCCCATGTTCCAGAAACTCATGCAACATACACACACACACACACACACACACACACAAGATATTTTGTGTGGTGCAGGAAGGCATTCACACCATCAAGACTAAAAAATCCAAAGAGGTTGTTTTGAAGATAGATTTGTCAAAGGCTTACAACATAGTAAAATGGATTTATATCAGGATCCTTCTTACTCATCTTGGGTTTGAAAATCCTTTTATAAATTGGGTGATAAGATGAATTTCTACAACATCCTTTGCAATTTTGATCAATGGAGTTGCTTCCCCCTTTTTTCATGTAGAACGAGGACTTCATCAAGGTTGTCTGTTATCTCCACTAGTCTTCCTTCTTGTGGCCAAGGGCCTTGACAGAGCTCTGGAAGCTGCCAAATATAGTGGAGAATTCCAAGGAATTTAAATATCCCCCAATTTGAAACTAACACATCTACTCTTTGTAGATGATGTCCTTCTCTTTTCCAATGGGCACTGAGGAGATGTTGAAAAGTTGCAAAACATCGCAGAATTATTTGGCAGGGTGATTAGTATGAGAATAAATGAAAGGAAATTCAATATACCAATCCATAATTTATAGGAAGAGGAGAATGTAGTCTATAGATCCATCTATCTATATGAAGTTAAGGATCTTGATGTAGGTATTAAATATTTGGGCTTTCATCTAAAGCCAAACTGTTACAAGAAGGAAGATTGGTTATGATTGATAGAAAAATTGGAAAAAAGGTTAATGATCCGGATTTATGAGAGGAACGAAATGAAACCACAGAATTATAATGTTAACACAAAGACACGGTGAAAAATAATAGATATATAGTAAAACTTGAATTCTATTAAATAAGAAATATGTTAAAAAATGTAAAATGCAGACTGAAAACAAGCTTGTTAGAATGGTGACAACTTATCTCTAAGAAGAGATGTGACGGCTACGCTCATTCGCAAGAAGATGCATACAATGATTTTTTGAAGGCCTTTTTAGAATAAATATGAATGAAAAAACCATAGATATCTAAAAAACTAACCCGTTGGTGTAAGTTAGTACATTAACTTCTCGGGGTCATAACCTTTGCATAGGATCTTCGTTTAGGGTGCACAATAGCTAATTGGAAAGGTATTGACGAGGAGATTCATTGGATAAATCAAATCCTTTGAATATCATTGAGGTTATTGATCGTGAAAAAACATTGTTTAGGCTCTCAAATTGGCCCCATAAGCTAAAAAACTGCTAAAAATAGTAAATTGCCAAAATTGCCAGAAAATTGTTTTGATCCAATTGGAAAAGATGGGTGGTCACCGATATCCACATGGATAAATCCTCCTTCCTTGGTAATTAATGGTCTCCATTGTGTTGATTTCCCCCATCAGATGAGGAATTTTTTGTTGAATTTGGCCTCGGGTGAGCCACTTGCCTTGGTGCAAGAATTGCTCTTCTTTGACAACCCGATAAAGTTGGATCCTATGTTGGGGAGTTCCCTTGACCTATGTGTCAACAATATGATCATTGGATTTATATTCCATGTATTCAAGGCTGAGATATGTTGGTGTCAATTTTTCTGGTATCTTCGAGGTGTCCAATAATGGTGGAAAATAAGGTCGAAAGAGGTCCACATTGAACATTGGATGCAAGCCAAGGAAGCGGGGTAGGTTCATCTCAAAACAATTATCACCCATAGCCTTAGTATATTTTTAAGGCCCATAATGGATTGGATGAAGCTTCTGACGAGGCCCTGTAAGGTGTTATTTCTACAAGTGCAACCAAACTTTTTCACCCACCTGAAACAAGTGTGACACCTGTTGTTGATCATGGCACTGCTTGTACTTGGCATTGGAATTCTATAAAATATCATGAACCTGTTGGAAAATGTATTGGATATTCTCAATGAACCGGGTGGCTTTATTAGCTATGGTTGGAGCATGTAATGAGTATGCCTAGGTGGCCACAAGAGGTAGTGAAACATCCATGGGACCCAATGGTTGAAATCCCAACCCCACCTGAAGGGGGTTGTGGCCAATTGAGTTATGTATGGCTTTGTTGTAGTTGTGTTGAACATAGGGAAGAATCTCATCCTAGGTGCAAGGGTGCTTAGAATTTTGCATGCACAAGATGAGCATGATCATCCAGTTGACGACCTCGATTTGACCATCTGTCTGGGGGTGGAAGGCAGTGGACTTGGTCATCTTGGTATGTAGCAGTGACCAGAGGATCGATCAGAATGTTTTGAGGAACTATCTATCCCGATATGAGATAATGGTTTATGGGATCCCAAAGTGTACCCACACTCGTTCAAATAAAATCTTAGCAGTGTCCTCCATCGTGATTCTCTTCTTGCAGGCAACCAAAATCACCATCATGGAAAAGCAATCAACAACCACAAAAACCTAGTCATTTCCCTGCCTAGTGGAAGGTATTATCGACATGTAGTGCATTGAGATGGATTTCCAGGGCCTGTCAGGAGTAGGCAGAGAAATGTACATGCCTTGTTTCTTGATGGTCGGTTTGGAAATAGTGCAAGCAGTGCAAGACCGGATATACTTGTTGATATCATGTCAAAGTTTTAGCCAATAGAAATGTCATTGTAGTACTACCACTGTATTTTCCACGCCTAAGTTTCCTTCCACCCGACTATAGTGGGATTCCGAAATTAGCTTCACTCACTCGCTTTTTGGAACGTATAGATGGCCCAAATGACACAACAACTCGTCTTGAATATGGAAATTATTAACATTTGTGTTGGTTCCCAACATCTGGTAGGTGTTGGTGAAGTCGAGATACATCTCATAGAGGTGGGGCCACCTAGAGGTCTCATGGCTACAATATTCTAGCACTGTGGTGATTGTTGAGAATAGAGTTCGGTTGAGGCAATCAACAACTCAGTTGGTACTTTTTTTTATATACTTGATGTTGAGGTGGATCTGCTACAAATATGTGGACCACTTCTGATGGTGCTCATTCTACAATTTTCCTTATGTTTGCATGAATTTCAGTGGCTTATGATCAGTAGGGATGACTGTCTCCTTTCTGAGAATGTAATGCCTCCACTAGCGGCAGGCTTGCACAATGGAGTAAATTTCTTTGTTGTAAGTAGGGTACGTATGGAATTCATATGATAGTGTCTCATTATGATAGGCCACGGGGTGGTCATGTTGAGTGAGGACTGCGCCCACAACATATTCTGAAGCATCTGTCTCGATCTCAAAGGGTTGTTGTAGGTCAGGTAATGAGAGAATTGGTGTTAAACATAATCTTTTCTTCATATCATTGAACACTTTCTGTTGGTACAATCCCTGCAAAAAATTTTCATTACCACCACCTATGGTTATTTGACTGAGGGCCCATGCAATATAGGAGAATCCCAACATGAACCTATGATAGAAATTGGAAAGGCACAATAAGCTCTGAAGATGAGTGATCATGGTTGGGGTTGGCCAGTCATGGATGACTTGGATCTTGGCTCGATCAACATGCACACCATGTGCATCAACAATGTATCCTAGGAACTGGACCCTGTCCATGCCGAAGGAGAAATTTTCCAAGTTGGCATATAGCTTGTGTTGCTGCAGAGTGTGCAAAACTTGTTGAACATGCTACAAGTGTTCTTCCCAAGTCTTTTTGTAGATGAGGATGTCATCTAGATACACCATCAAAAAATAATTAGTGAAAGGCCACATGATATCATCAATAAACCTCATGAAATTTGTTGGGGCATTCATCAAACCAAAGGGCATGGCCAACCATTAAAAAATACCTTCTCTTGACTTGAAGGCAGTTTTCCATACATTTGTCTGTTCTATTGGGACCTGATGGTAGCTAGAATTTAGATTAATCTTACTAAAGTATTTTCCCCCCTTGAGTTAATCAAGGAGATCATTGATTCATGGAATCAGGTACCAGTTCACTGTGATTTTGTTTAGGGATCGGTAATCAATGTAGGGTCGCCAAGTCTCATCTTTCTTCTGCACCAACACGATTGGGATTCCACAAGGTGATGAGTTGGGTTGGATGTGCCACTTGTGGAAAATTTCTTGGATATGACACTTGATATTCTCATTTTCTTGCAGAGAGCAATGATAGACTAGCCCATTTGGTAGTGGTGCACCGGGAGTCAACTCAATGGGATGCTTGACCTGACAGTGTAGAGGTATTCCAATAGGTGATGATAAGATGTCTTTGTATTCTTCCATGACCTTATCCACTTGCTTCTACTGCGTGGAGAAGTCAGTCGTGGAGGCCATGGATGTGGTTGCAACCTTTCACTAACTCTGAGAGAAAATCACAAAGAAGACAAACTTCCTGGTCTGAGAAATGACCTTCCTGCATTGCTAGAAAGATATCAAGGAAATAGCACTAGGTGGGACTACCTCGAGTATCCTGTACAATTTCCTGTTCAAAGTAATAATAAAAATGTGAGGCCTAGATTCATATACAAGATGGCATTTCCATAAATAAGGTTTTCCCAAAATAACATCACAAACTTCAAGGGGAGAAACATCACAGAATACCTCATCCTTGAATGGCTTGATGTCGTATGATAGGCAACACTGTTGGCTGACGCGAAGATCACTTCCTTGACAGAGCCATCTGATGGTCTAGGGATACGGGTGTGGCATTGTCGGCAAGGCTAGCCACTTGATTACCTCTATTGATATGAGGTTCTTCTGGCTATCTCTATCAAAAATTAAGTGCATTGGAGTGCCTTTCACCCACATATGTGAATGAAAGAGGTGTTCGCCTTCCTCTGGCTCATCAAGTTCACCAGGCTGGTGGTAGAAATAGTGACACTGGGTTCCACGTCAATCATCTGTCTCCTCTTCTATGGTTCTGACTCAATGTCAGAACCCCCATCTGATTCAAAGGATTTTACTTCAGCCACTAATGAATGGTTTGAGCAACAATCGACAATGTTATGCCAAGGGCTTTTATGGAAGTCGTGCCACTTCTCGGTATATTTCTTTTTTTTCCCATTGTCCTTCTTTACTTGTGGCTTGGACTGGTTGTCATGAGGTTTCCCATATTTTATCTATCCTTTTTTATTCGGTTTAGGGCTTCCCTTGCCCTACTTCTTCTGTGAGGGGTTCCCAAACCCAAACTTTTGGGTCTTTTGTTTAAGCTTCTACTCGATTTTGATAGCATATCGATAGGTCGCGCCCAAGGACAAGATGTCCAAAAAATCCATTTATGTTTGGATGTATCTATGTAGACTACTGCAGTATTTGAGCACCAAATGTCTCTCATAATATTTGATGCCCATCTTGGTGCGCAAGGTATGGAAGACTTTGGTGAACTCTGGGACTATTTGGTCTCTTTCCTACCGCGGTGTAGTCCATCTTGTATACAAGTCGTCATAACTTCAAATAGGGTAGTATTGTTCCTTAATAACATACCTGAAGGAATCCCAAGTGGGTGCAACTACAAATAATGTGGATCCTTTTGTTTCATCTTGCTCACAGAAAGTCTCCCAGCAATGTTTGACATGGGGTATGACCTTGAGGAGCACAAATATAATATTTTCTCTATCGAAAAAGTTGTGGATAGAAAAATACCCTTCTAGAAGGTTTAACCATTTATCTATGACATCTGCATCTATTTGACCTAAAAATATAGGAATATCAAAATTGATTTGTACCTTGAAGGGGGTGGCGCTTCCACTTGAGGTGGATGTGTCTCTTATCGGCAGTCGTCGAAGGATTTGTGTGAATTTGTCCATCCTCTCGTTCCTCTAACACTCAAGGGCTTCCTCGAGAAACATTTTGAAAGGATATCTTCTCCCTTCGTATTTATTTTCTCCTGACATGGGTGGTTTATTGGACGTGCGAGAGAAGTTTTCCTCAAGAGAAACGAGCTCGAGACCCAACTCTCTATACCCTGACTGCGTCGGGGACATGCATTAAAAAATGACAAGGAGCAGACCACTCTAATACCACTGATCCAAATTTATGAGCGGAACAAAATGAAACCATAGAATTATAATGTTAACACAGATACACAGTGAACAATAACAGAGATACAGTAAAACTTGACTTCCATTAAATAAGAAATATGATGAAAACTGTAAAATGCAGACTGAAAACAAGCTTGCTAGAATGGTGGAAGCTTATCTCTAAGAAGAGATGTGACGAATACGCACATTTGCAAGAAGATGAGTACAATGAGGATACGAAGGATTGTTTACAATAAATATGAATTCCAAAACCATATACATCCAAAAATATAACCCTAGGAGATGAAGCACCAAAAGTCATGTGGGCCCTGTTGGGGTAAGTTAGTACATTAACTTCTCGGGGTCATAACTTTTGCATGCGATCTTTGTTTAGGGAGTACGATAGCTCGTTGGAAAGGTATTAATGAGGAGATTCATTTAGGGGGATCAATAAGATCCTTTGGCTATCATTGAGGTGCTCTATCGTGGAAAAAAAAAACATCATTTAGGCCCTCAAACTAGCCCCATAAGTTAAAAAAGTGCTAAAAATAGTAAATTTCCATAAAAATGTTTTGAGCCAGTTGGAAAAGGTGGGTGGCCACTGATATCCACTTGGATCAGTTAACTAGTTGGAGTTTTAGATGGATATTGTTAAGGTCCTAACCC
>JZKD02S1866706.1:181825-195882 GCA_000966675.3 Picea glauca
GAATATATACACCAAAATTGGGCTACATCCAACTCAATATAGAAATGTATTTAAGGGAGCCTTCCTAGTGGTGGAAAGGTATTTGGAAAGTGTGATGCCCCATCAAATATCGCATATTTATGTGGTGTATGATTGTTGAAAAGGTGCCCACTTGGGATTTAATGAAAAGGAGGCAAATTGAGGCATCAGGCTAGTGCATCCTTTGCAAAGCAAATGATAAAGCGACGACACATATTTTCATTATATGCCCATATTTCAATCACATTTGGCAAGAGTAATTTGCTATGTTGGGACATGAATGTAATTGGAAAGGTCAGACAATGGAGGACGCATGGTGTAACACCCATGTTTCCCCCAGCTTGTAATTAATCATAAAATAGGATTACCATGCTAAGTCATGTGAACGATGTAAATGTATTATTGTTAAATTTCCCATGACTGACTATTGGGGGGTGAATCCTTGAAGTA
The DNA here is from genome assembly GCA_000966675.3 of Picea glauca. Classification (NCBI taxonomy): domain Eukaryota; kingdom Viridiplantae; phylum Streptophyta; class Pinopsida; order Pinales; family Pinaceae; genus Picea; species Picea glauca. The sequence continues at coordinate 182,294 of JZKD02S1866706.1, forward strand.
CGAGCCATGATATCTCTAGAGGAAAGAAATCGGTTAATAAAGAAAATACTAGTGGTTGAATTATCAACCACCCCCATGAATGGAAGCATGGTCTAGCTACATAATGTCAGCCTGGAGTACCACAAAGACCTGCAGACCCAAGATTCCTTTTGACAGAAGGAACATGATAGGTCAGAAACCTTACAAAAGAAGGAAGGTAAGATACATACACATGGACAGGAAGAGAAGAGACAATAGATGAAGAGCGCAAGCTCAAAAAGGAGATGCGTGAACCGAAAGGAAGTTCAGAGAACACAACATGAAGGACCTAAATGCAAGCTTGATGTTGAGGAAGCATATGATAAACCTTGCAGGGTCGTTGTGACAGAAAGAGTCTCTCTGAGAGATGGCGTAAATTCCCTAGTGATATCATGGCTTGGCACGAGGGTGGATAGAGTGCTAAGAATGAATGCCTTTGAGCCTATGGTTGGGTGAGAAGACACACACCCATAGTCAGTTAGTTGGTGTAACCTGTAATAGATAAGTATTCCCATACCTTGTGAAATTGAGGGGTAACTATGTAATAAAATTGGATATATTGTGAATGACCCAGGGATATGCATATTTTCTTAATGGTTATATTGTATCTCTTTATTCCTGTTTAAATTGTTTATTTAAGTGAGTATGGAATTGCCTGAATGTACACATAAATGCCTGAGCCCTATGGTGGCTTAAGTTAAAATCTGTGGATTGCTAGTTCGTCGACCTTGGGTACATTTTTCATGGGTGCACATCGACACACCTAGTCGCCATGAGTCTCTGAGAGGATAGAGTTGGTTAAGGTCAGGAGAGGTAGTGCAAACATGCACATAGTCTCTATAGGGTGGACAGAGACTGAGAACTCCTTAAGTTCTAGAATTGATGAAGGAGCGCAAGGGGTCTGTAGAAGACCCTATTTCAGGAGAAAGAGTGCAATGCTCTTAAGCCTTTCAGAGCTAACAAATCTTAGGAAGGTTAGCGAGATTGAAGTATCAAAAGGGAAAGTTCCTTCGTATGGAAGAAGAATGAATGAGATCTATTCGAGAAGAACAAAGGTATGTTATGACTGTTGGATATGGGAAAGAACATGGGAGTTAACCCCTCAAGTCCTTCAGACTTCATGATTTCAGAAAATTGAGTGATTTTGTCATAAGGGAGGTAAAATCCTCGAAATCAAGAAGTCCTAAAGTTAATCTAGGCCTTAGATATGAGGATGCCCGGGAGCCATCCCAATCATCAGATCTAGGAGGTAGTTATCCCAACATTAACTGCTTCAGGAGAATATAGGCTTAGTAATGCCAAAACCCCTGAAGAATGAAGTAGCAAAGTAATGTGGACCAAGGATCTATGGATCCTTCAAGATCCCTCTCGACCATCCAATCGAGGGAAGGTGGGTATCATATCGAGAGAACATGGGAATGCACGTGTTGAGTGACGATGTTGCCAAGTGTGGTGCAACAGTGGGACCCTGAGAGGAGGTTGTGAATCATCGATATGGGGTCTACATGGATAGATCAAGACCACCATATCTAAGTCATGGTCAACCCAATGTTGACCAACTCTGGGATATTTTAGTCGAGGATTGAGTCAACCTCCCGAAGTGACGAAGTGTCGAAGTCCATCCTAGTCGTTGGCACCATGAGACTCATGGAACCATATCCTTTGCTTCGAAGGTTTAGTTATCCAGAGGAAAATGGATTGTATGAAGAAATAACTCCCAAAGGCCGAAGTGCCAGAGTTCATCCTGACCATTCATAGTGGGGGACGCGTGTCTGGATATTTGATACTCTGGAAGGATTTCAATCCAGAGGTTTGCATTGGTGAGTACCTTGAAACTCCCAAAGAGTTGAAGTAGATCCTATCCATTGGCTGGCAGGAGATACCTGTTAATAGATTGGAGTCTCCAAGTGAATGAACTCCAAAATAAATGAGTGCTTAAAATATTGAAACTCTCGAACACCAAAGTCCTGAAGTGGATCACAGTCATTGATTGTGGCAGGAAGCATGGTGCTCAATATGTAACTCTGGGTATGGAGTACTTCAGAGGAAAAGGTGTATGAAGGTTTGAAACTCCAAGACACTAAATTCCCGAAGTGGATCACATTCGTTGATCACGGAGGGACGCATGGCACTCGATTTGTAACTCCGGGTATGGATTACTTCAAAGAAAAGGGCGTAAGAATGTTTGGAACTCCTGAATGCCAAAGTTCTGAAGTGAACCAGTGCCGTCGAAATTCCTAAGGACACATGACATTGGATCGTGAACTTCATAGGTTTGCCAGTATGTAGGATTCACGTGGTGGTTGTTTTGCTCTTATTGTCTTGGCGTCTGATCATAGCCCGTGGTCATATGCAAGTATAGAGGGGTGGAAGAACTCGAAGAACTGGGAGAGTTTATCTGCCAACTTTGGGCTCGGTTTAGAGCATGGAGATTGTTGGAGCCACCTTTGTTTTTCCAGCGCATCACAAAATTCATTTTTTAATGCTTGAAATCGAAAGATGGTTTTCGTATTTTCCGTCTGTGGTTTCAAAATCTCTGAAGCTTTATCAACACAAACAGCGATGATTACTGTACTCTCGAGGCGAGTCCTACCTTTCATAAAAATGTTTCCTCTTTTGTTCTACCTCAGGATCTCGTAGGTCAGATACTATAAGTCATGTAGTTCACACGCCACGAGCTACAAAATGGAGAAATCGTTTTAATTTTTCACTCAGGACAGTATCGAGGGTAAATTTTTCCCTAACCCATGATTAAATGTCATCGGGGTTTTGCACCTCGGCATTCACCAAACTCAAAAATTTATTGTCGTAGCCCCAATAGTTGAGAACACGAAGTCCTTATTTTAGTAACCCGTGTCAAGGTTAAAAGTAAAAGTTAAACCATGGTAACGTTCTGTCGGCAATTCGCCACTCGACATTTTCTTTTTTAAAAGTTATACTATCTAAACCTCGACTCACGAGATCACGATAAGGGTGTGAACATAATTAATTAATCACTTAATCCAAGTTTATCTTCCCTTTTAATTAAATCATGTTATCGCGATCTCGTGGTTTCGCAGCTCGGCATATAGACTTCCCAGAAACTTACCTTCGAAGCTCTGAGCCGTGATACGGAGAATATAAATAACAACGAAACCAATTGAGCCCCTAATCACGATTATGATTTTATTAACCAAAGTCGATCATCATCGTCTCGGGTGTTAGAGGTTCAAAGTGTTGAAGTAAAATCCCCGATATAACGAGTACCGAAACATTGATTAACGTTGGTAAAATTGGATTAATTAAGCTAAATCAATGCATATCCTGTGTTTTGATGCCTGCATAATTTATAGGTAGCCTTATTCTTCCATATGCCAACTGACATTTTAAACTGCCAAAATTTATGACATAAATGAGGAAATAGGGAAAATCGATGAATATAAGATCGGATTTTTATGGAAAAATTTATTTCTAAACATGATTTGACAGAATTGTTCTGAAAGGTACCTAGTTTTTGAATATATATAAGAGTTGTGGTTCATTATAACAAATGCATTTTCATATTACGCAGAGAAAATTATCTCTGAGCAAGCTGACTTCTGTATGTATACGTATTTCTATCGCAGAAGAACTAAAACACAATCTCTAGCCATGGCTCCGCGAAAAGCATCCAAAGCCAATGTTGAGGTTTCGGGACAAGGCTCAGAAAATGTCGCTGATACTTCACCTCGAAGTATCAACTCGGTCCTGAATTGGTCGTTCGTTTCAGATGTTCTGCAGGCCGAATTGGTGGATTATTCCGATGACTCGAGTGACAATGAAAAAGATGATATAACCACTAAGTATAAGATCTTCATCCAATCTGGAATGCACAAAATAGCGGCCAAGCCATGATTGCTTCCATATTATGACATGGTCTGATGGGCATTAGACCATGTAGACATACCAACCAGAACCATCATGAATGAGCAGAAAGTCACCATCGGGACTTTCAGGTCGAAACACCTGGAAGCCATGTATAAGCTACCCACAACATCTGACTACACATATGGTGCCAAATTCTTGGACAAATTCAAGTAGAAGGAATGCGTATAGTATGATAAAACCATGTCTAGTTTAATAAGAGATTGGGTTTCGCACGCCACGAAGTTCAGGGCTAATAGCCACAACATATATTCAATAGCTTCCTTAGAACCACAATACAAATATGTAGCCATGATGACATGTAGGTTATATGGGAGAGAGGACACCTCACATTTTTTTCTTCCGTGGGTGCCTCTAATGTTTCGGGTCGCCGAAGGTAGTTCCTTCGACTAGGCGAAAATGTTGTCTGATAGCTTGACCAGTTGGGTCACAGAGTATCGGGAGTAGAAAGAGAGCGGAAAGGCGTCTTCATTTTTCATGTCTCCATACATTATGGATGTCGTTTGTTTTTTAACACCATTTCCCTTAATGAGCTGGAGTTGGATCCCAGTAGAAGATGATCCTATCCATGTTTATCATGTGAAATTGTGGGAAAACAAAGCGACAAATTTCATGTATGAAATTTTCAACTGGGTGATGGTGCCCCTGCATGTCACTATTTTCGGCCACCCACCACCTAGGATATTGGACAATATAGTGACAAATCTAAGCAACATAGCCGACTGGTATGTAGAAGCTAAATTTTCATATCTCAGAGTTTTCGGGGCTTCGGTTCCCTTGCATGCATTGCCATTGTTCATTCCCGACAAGTTGGCTTGTCGTGAGGTTGCTAGGCAAATAGTAATTGGTGGTATAATCAAAGAGCTTAAGGGATACTCAAAGAAGGTATGGCCACCTTTTCCTGTTCATTTAAATTCTTATTCTTTATTAGATTTCGAGCATGCCAAAGTTGAGGCAGCAGCCTTGGAAGACCTAAATTTGGTCCTCGTTGAATACAAGAAACATGATTCGCAAAGGGTCGTGAGCAATCATTTGGCCAGTTGCGGGCTCAAGAGATTTGAGCACGAGAATTCACCCTCAGATGACATTTTTCGAGGCACAAGGTCCTATGACGAGATTCTAGCTCGGATACAAACCTTGGCACCCGAAGAAAGAGCTGATGTTCTGAAGTTCCAGGAACATCGACGCAGTGGTATTCCCGCAGTGTCGCGGGGTGAGAGTCTGAGTGCAACAGAGGAAAAACAAAGAGATGCCGAAGGCTCTAAGTATGTGAATCCCGATCAAGAAAAACACCAGGACAAGGGAGAAAAAACTAAGAGTCTGAAAACAAAGATAAAGACTCCTGACCCACCAAAGAAGTAGAGTCCGGTTACTACTCTGAGAAAATCAGTGAAGCAGATCGGATAACCTATCACGTCAGTTACTCCCTTGCAGTCAACTCAGGGAAATATTGACACAGGGTGGATCTTCAATGAAGAGTTGAGGCCTATAAGGGTAGAAGAGCTCCCTCTAAATAAGTTCTTTTTTGATAAGAAGAGAAAGGCAGTGGTAAAGAGGGAATTCTATCAGGAAGGAGAGTCAACAAAAAAGAAATACAAAGTTATAATTGATGGGAAGGATAAAAAGAATGAACAATTCATGACTAAAATAGCAAGGACATTAGGAGCATATGCCTCGGTGAACCAATTCTCGGTCAGGCTTTCGAAAAACCAGTTGAAACGAAAAAATTGCCTCATCAAGACCCTTGAAGCCAAACTAGCCACAACAACAGAAGCTGCCAAAGACTAGGCGAGCGTAGGAATAGAGCAGGCTAGGTTGGCTGATAAAAATGAGATAGAACTACTCAAGACTAAGCTCGAGCAAGCACAGCTGGTGGTCCGATATGGTCAGATGCAAGCGATCCAGCAAAGAGATTTGATCCAATAGTTGCAGGCTAGGGTGGAAAATGCTGAAAGCAAAGTGATAGATATCGGGATGTTTCACTCCCAGGCAATGGATATTCGGGGCAGAGTCTTTGTGTCCCAATGAAATTTACTCAGCAAGGTAGGGGAGATTCGAGACAATTGCTTGCTGGTTAATCAAGTTTTGGAGAACTTATCTTCCAGAGAAAGGGAAGATGGAGCAGCACGGGTCTCCTTCCAAGAGGCTGTGATAGCCACAAACAACAGGGGTTCGGGAAGTACTCCCAGGTTCACCATTTCAGAGAAAACCAGAGGAAACATTATATTAAAAGAATGGGAGCACAACATAGCGGAAGGCAAGTTGCAAGCCAAAAGGGTAACGAATTCCTTAGAAGAGGCCTTTAGTTCTATAGATGGTGATCTGCTAGGCATTGATAGCGGAGGTAATGTCGAGGCGTTGATGCAAATGAATATGGAAAAAATCTCGCTTGATCTAAAGGAAAAGGAGGAAAGAGATTCGGACAATATCTCCCAAGTGACTATGACAGACATAGTCCAAATAGACAAATGTATGATTAAACCAAGCGCACAATTATGCGCTATCGACATCATAAATGGATAGATAGAAGACAGCCTGCCGCAGTTAGCCCGAGAATGTTACTTTTTTGAAGCCAACTGTCAAGAAGAACCGTCGAGGCTGATATATAAGTTGGTTGAAAGATGTGTCACCTGTACCGAGCACGCGCGAGGACAAATGTCTAGCACCAAGTGTAGACAAAGAAGAAGAAATGGAGCGATTGCTCTCCTCCGTATCATAACCAAAATTTTGTAACGATTGAGATTCTATCTTATTTGTAAAACTATATAAATACACCACAAAAAGAAAAGAAAGGGGCTGGACCTTTTTGTGTCAATTGTAACAGAGTTTTTACATTTTGAGAGTTAATACAAAGCAAATCTGAAGATTCTCAATTCCATCACGACTGTGTTATGAGTTTGTTTTCTTGTATCTCATATTTTGTTTCATTTCATATTCATAACTGATGAATGCTTCGTTATAATTTAGTACGACCACTACTATAGCGAATGAATTTTGGTTTTCTGTAATTGTTTACTATTTTTCCTTTGTACCATCTATCTRCGGGTGTAAGACCAGTCAACACTTTCATAATTTTATACATATTTTATGYTGCATCGGTTATCTCCTTACAGTTTTCCTCTCCTGTTTATACGTGAGATTCTCCCATGATAKGAGCCTTACATCATAGATAGMTAAATGTTTTTCTCCCACCTCATACATTATTAAGATATAACTCAGTTACRGGAAAGAGCCTTTGATTTGCACCCYGTTTTATTTCCGAAATCATAAACTCTCTTTTATACGACCAAATTAAGACAGCACTTAATATCTCTCTGAAATTTTTCTTATTTTACTGTCCCTYCATGACTGTCCCTGTACCAACACARCCCGATATCGAKCCCAGACTATCAAATCAAACGCACATTGCCTTAAACCTTTTCGACACTATTCTTAAAAAAGCTACTACCCGGGTTGAACTCGAACGTTCATGGGCAGCGATTGAACGAGATATAACCATCCAGGAACAGTTGGAAGCTAGACAATGCCAACGTAGAAATCTTCCCTAGTTTCCTTTGCCGAAGGTTGACGTTTCTCTCTTCTTCACCTTTTACCCACTTTCGGATGCCTAGACACTGTACTTTTAAGCCTTAAGTACAGAGTCTGGAACAACAGAGACTGTGGCTGAGAATCTCTAGAAGAGAAGAATGGAACATAGACCCTGAATGAGGACATCGATTTCTCTTAAGAAGCACAAAATTTTTATGCCCCGTGGGTGTGTTACACATGGAGACCATGGATCTCCAATGGCACAACTTGCAACTATAAGGCCTTACCTTTGCTAATATGTTGGGGATCCTGGATGGCTCGGAATTCAACCATATTCTGAGATAAATCCATTCCACCAGAAATCATAGCAGCTGACAGCCTTAATATCCTCTCACATTTTCCACAGGAAAAAGGCATGGGTCCAATCAAGTCCATTTCAGCGGAATTAGTGGACGGATCTAGGCCATGGAATATTTTCGTTGACACCTCTCGAAATAATAATTAGTCTTGCAGGGCGGGGTGTTGTACTATTCCTTCCAAAGAAACGTTTCTTTAAAATAAAAATGGTTCTGGGTCCAGGCATAATTAATTACGCAAAACTTATGTCTCTAAAATTGCTATTACATTATGCTGGAGAAAAACAGGTGAACTCTATATTCCCTAGCCAAAGCAAAAATGTTAGGAGGTTGGGGGATGAAAATTATGTTTGTTTTCTCAAAAGATTTATCATCAAAATCATGTTGGAGATTGATTACAAGAGGCAAACTTTGGACACAAGTGATCATTCAAAAATATATCTGTCGAGGATCTATTTTGGAATGGATCAGAAATACAAAAAAGAAGAAATTTATGTGCTCAATTATGTGGAAGGAAGTCATCCACTCCTTTGAGGTCATTGGTGAAGGGCTAGCTTGGTGCATAGGAAATGGTTCCAAGGTGCACATTGGATCTCACCCATGGATGGGTAGTGGAGACAGTCACAACCTCCCATAAGATTTGATTCATCACCTCCACACTCAGGGAGTTTTCTACCTTAATTAGATTGTGGATACAGATCAAACCACTATTTGGAATCGGGAATGGAAGGACTCTAATCAGTTGGGTCTAAGAGAGGTATTTGTAGTCCCTTGGAAAAATTATATTAGAGCAGTAAAGATAGCACATATTTGTATGATGTACAAAGAGGATGAAAGAGTATGGGAACATTCTCCTCATGGAATATATACACCAAAATTGGGCTACATCCAACTCAATATAGAAATGTATTTAAGGGAGCCTTCCTAGTGGTGGAAAGGTATTTGGAAAGTGTGATGCCCCATCAMATATTGCATATTTATGTGGTGTATGATTGTTGAAAAGGTGCCCACTTGGGATTTAATGAAAAGGAGGCATATTGAGGCATCAGGTTGGTGCATCCTTTACAAAGCAAATGAAAAAGCGATGACTCATATTTTCATTATATGCCCATATTTCAATCACATTTGGCAAGAGTACTTTGCTATGTTCTGACATGAATGTAATTGGAAAGGTTAGATAATGGAGGATGCATGGTGTAACACCCATGTTTCCCCCAGCTTGTAATTAATCATAAAATAGGATTACCATGCTAAGTCATGTGAATGATGTAAATGTATTATTGTTAAATTTCCCATAACTGACTATTGGGGGGTGAAGCCTTGAAGTACGAACCATGATATCTCTAGAGGAAAGAAATCAATTAATAAAGAAAAGACTAGTGGTTGAATTATCAACCACCCCCATGAATGGAAGCATGGTCTAGCTGCATAATGTCAGCCTAAAGTACCACAGAGACCTACTGACCCGAGATTCCTTCTGACAGAAGGAACATGATAGGTTGGAAACCTTCCAAAAGAAGGAAGGTAAGATACATACACACGGATAGGATGAGAAGAGACAACAGACAAAGAGCACAAGCTCAAAAAGGAGATGCATGAACTGAAAGAAAGTGTAGAGAATGCAACATGAAGGACCCGAATGCGAGCTTGATACTGAAGAAGCATTTAATAAACCTCGTAGGGTCACTGTGACAGAAAGAGTCTCTCTAAGAGATGGCGTAAATTCCCAAGTGATATCATGGCTTGGAACAGGGGTGGATAGAGTGCTAAGAATGAATGCCTCCGAGCCTATGGTTGGGTGGAAAGGCACACACCCACAGTCAGTTAGTTGGATGCAACCTGTAATAGATAAGTATTCTCATACTCTATGAAATTGAGGTGTAACTATGTAATAAAATTGGATATACTGTGAATGACCCAGGGATGTGCATGTTTGCTTAATGGTTATAATGTATCTCTTTATTCTTGTTTAAATTGTTTATTTAAGTGAGTATGGAATTGTCTGAATGTACACGTAAATTCCTAAGCCCTGTGGTGGCTTAAGTTAAAATCTGTGGATTGCGAGTTCGTCGACCTTAGGTACATTTTTCATGGGTGCATGTAGACACACCCAGTCGCTCTAAGTCTCTGAGAGGACAGAGTCTGTTAAGATTAGGAGAGGTAGTGAAAACATGCACATAGTCTCTATAGCGTGGACAGAGACTGATAACTCCTTAAGTTCTAGACTTGATGAAGGAGTGCAAGGGGTCTGTAGAAGACCCTTCTAGGTGTTAAGTTCAGGAGAAAGAGCTCAAAGCTCTTAAGTCTTTCAAAGCTAACAAATCTTAGGAAGGTTAGCGAGATTGAAGTATCAAAAGGGAAATTTTCTTCATATGGAAGATGAAAGATCGAGATCTGTTTGGGAAGAACCAAGGTCTGTTGTGACAGTTGGATACGGGAAAGAACATAGGAGTTAACCCCTCGATTCCTTCGAACTTCGCGAGTTCGGGAAATTGAGAAAGTTCGTCGTAAGGGAGGTAAAATCCTCGAAGTCCCGAAGTCCCAAAGTTAATCTAGGCCTTAGATCTGAGGATGCCCGAGAGCCATCCCGATCATCAGATCTAGGAGGTAGTTAACCCAACATTAACTGCTTCAGGAGAATAGAGGCTTAGTAACACCAAAACCCCCAAACAACGAAGTAGCGAAGTAATGTGGACCAAGGATCTATGGATCCTTCGAGATCCCTCTTGACCATCCAATCGAGGGAAGGTGGGTATCATATCGAGAGCACGTGGGAGTGCACGTGTTGAGTGACGGTGTTTCCAAGTGTGGTGCAACAGTGGGACCCTGAGAACAGGTTGTGAATCGTCGATATGGGGTCTACATGGATAGATCAAGACCATCATATCTAGGCCGTGTCAGCCCGACGTTGACCAAATCCGGGAGATTTCAGTCGAGGAGTGAGTCAACCTCCCAAAGTCCCGAAGTGTCGAAGTCCATCCTAGTCATTGACGCTATGAGACTCGTGGCACCATATCCTTTTCTTCGAAGGTTTAGTGCTCCAGAGGAAAATGGATCATGTGAAGCAAGAACTCCCAAAGTTTGAAGTGTCATAGTTCATCTTGACCATTGATAGTGGGGGACGCGTGTCTAGAGATCTCACACTCTAGAAGGATTGCAATCCAGAGGTTTACGTTGGTGAGTACCTTGAAACTCTCGAAGAGCCGAAGTAGATCATGTCCATTGGCTGGTAGAAGATACGTGTCAATAGATCAGAGTTTCTGGGTGAATGCACTTCAAAAGAAATGAGTGCTTAGAAGCTTGAAACTCCTGAACGTCGAAGTCCCGAAGTGGATCACAGTCGTTGATTGTGGCGAGATGCGTGGCCCTCGATATGTAACTCCGGGTATGGAGTACTTCGGAGGAAAAGGTGTAGGAAGGTTTCAAACTCCCGGACGTCGAAGTCCCGAAGTGGATCATAGTCATCGATCGTGGAGGGATGCATGGCACTCGATCTGTAACTCCGCGTATGGATTAATTCGAAGAAAAGGGTGTAGGAATGTTTGAAACTCCTGAATGTTGAAGTCTTGAAGTGAATCAGTGCCGCCAAAATTCCTGAGGACACATGACATTGGATCGTGAACTTTAGAGGTTTGCCACTCCGTAGGATTCATGTGGTGGTTGTTTTGGCCCTTGTTGTCTTGGCGTCTGGTCATAACCTGCGGTCATATGCAAGTATAGAGGGGTGGAAGAACTAGAAGAACTGGGAGAGGGTATCTGTCAACTTTGAGCTCGGTTCAGAGCATGGAGATCATGGCTGAGAAGCTCTAGAAGAGCAGAATGGAACATAGACCCCAAATGAGGACATCGATTTCTCTTAAGAAGCGCAAAATTTTTATACCCCTCCATGGGTGTGTTACACATGGAGACCATGGATCTCCAATGGCACAACTTGCAGCTATAAGGCCTTACCATTGCTAATATGTTGGGGATCCTGGCTGGCTCGAAATTCAACCATCTTCCGAGATAAATCCATTCCACCAGAAATCATAGCAATTGAGAGCCTTAATATCCTCTCATATTTTCCACAGGAAAAAGGCATGGGTCCAATCAAGTCCATTTCGACGGAATTAGTGGACCGATCTAGGCCATGGGATATTTTCGTTGACACCTCCCAAAATAATAATCAGTCTTGCGGGGGGGGTGTTGTATTATTCCTTCCAGAGAAACATTTCTTTAAAATAAAAATGGTTCTGAGTCTAGGCACAATTAATTACGCAGAACTTATGTCTCTAAAATTGCTATTACATTATGCTGGAGAAAAACAGGTGAACTCTATATAGATTTTTGGAGATTCACTTAATGTCATAAATTGGGTTCAGAAAACACAACAATGCCACAACATATTACTGCTTCCTTTGCTTGAGGATATTCAAAGAATCTTGAATACTTTTGACTCCTTTTGTGTTCTCCATGTCTACATGGAACACAATCTGGTCGTTGATTCCCTCTCTAAAGAAGGCATTTAGATGGGCTATGGGAACTAGGTGATTTCAGAAGATATCACCAGAGTCATCTATGAGCACTATCATCATCCTTTCATCAAAGAGAAGAGATCTACAACAACATCCACTTGACCCCTTTTTTTATGTCATTATCTTTTATCATGCATTACATAGTTTGGCTCATTCACATATCTATATCGACACATCTTTTGTGATCATAACATGTCAAGGTTTCTGAAACCAGTCTTTTTGAATTTTTTTGTATATAGAAATTATAGGAGATGCTTTTCTCCATGATACTTTTCACTATTTCCTAGTTTTGATGGGGAGAATACACTCCCATGAATCAACAAAAACACATGGTTACATGTATTCTACATAATATAATTTTCTTTTATCTCTGAATAAAATAACATTATATTTTTTTCTAATATATATAATTATCTCAAGAAAATATGTAAACGTAAATTTAGTTAATGTGCCTTTAAAAATATTGATGGCATCTTTAGTTAACATCATTTAATATATATATATATATATATATATATATATATATATATATATATATATATATATATATATATATATATCATCTCAAGAAAATGTGTGAACGTGAATTTAGTTAATGTGCCTTTAAAAATATTGATGGCATCTTTAGTCAACATCATTTAATCTCTTAAGTGATCACCACAAATTCTTATGGATTAATAAGGAGTCCATTCTCATTTATGTTAGCATCATTAAACTTATTATTTACTCTATATATAATTAGCAAAAATTATATCTAATAAAATTCATTAAATAAAACTAATAATTTACTATAATTATTAATTATTTGAAACTTTCAATTACTTATTATAATAATATTCTTATGTTATAATTTTATTTTAATCATTTATATTCTAACACATTAAAGTTTACTAAATATTTATATTTAATTTATCTTTTAATTAATTCATTCTAACTTCTTATGATTGAATTAATTTATGATTGAATTAATTTATTAAAATGTAATCATTAAAGATTACTTGTAAGTGATATCAACCCCTCTATTAAAAAAAACACCATCATGATTATAAAAAAAACCACCATCATGATTATGTAATTTCTACTTTAAAAACAAATCACAATCATGTATATAGAGTTGTTTTAAAGAACAAATCATAACATTTCATATTAAATTTCCTTTTTTACAATTTATATATTATTATTTATTCAGTTACATTATATGATCTAGAAATTTAAACTTACCTCCAAAGATTGGTAGATGGTCGCTGCAACTACTCTAAGTAGATGGCTC
>JZKD02S1866706.1:235050-252648 GCA_000966675.3 Picea glauca
CTACATCAACTTTGGAAGGATCAATTTTCAATTGTCCTCCTCCTACAATATGACCTAAGTACACAAGTGTAGTCTTTCCAAAATCACATTTGGATAATTTTACATACATATTTTCCCTTTGCAAAGTATCTAATACTTTCTTTTCATACCTCACATGTTCATCCCAAGCCCCACTAAAAATAAGAATGTTGTCTAAATAAACAATCACAAAGTCATCTAGGGAAGGCCTGAATACATCATTCATCACACGCATGCAAGTTTTCGGAGCATTACAAAGCCCAAATGACATAACTAACCACTCAAACAATCCTTGTTTGGTTTTAAAGGCAACTTTCCATGCATCCTATTCTATGACCCTAATTTGATGATATCCACTATGCAAATCCAACTTAGTGAAATAAACACCATTCTTCAATTGATCAAGTAAATCATCTATACAAGGAAGAGGGTATTGATTTTTCACCATGATTTTATTTAAGGCTTGATAATCGACACACATTCTCCATGTGCCATCCTTCTTTGGCACCATCACGATCGGAGAACCACAAGGAGATGAACTGGGCATGTTGACCCCTTGATCCAATAAGCCCTGTACTTGCTTCTTGATCTCTATCATCTCCACAACTGACATCATGTACATTCCCACATTAGGAAGAGGAGAATGTTGTTGAATATGTATCTCATGTTGGATTTCCCTCTTAGGAGGTAATCCATATGGTTCCTGAAAAATATCATTATACTTAGAAATGATATCAATTAATTCATTTTTATGAGATGGATCACACCCTTGGAAAGTGTCAGATGTCCTGACATCTTTCTCTATGATGACCATGAGTACATATCTCTTATTGGTGTTTATGAGTCTTTTCCTTTTCCCTGCACTAACAAGTGTTGTATTTACCCTCATGCTCTGAGCTCTAACAATATATTCCACTCCCCCTTTAGTAAGGTGGTATTTTTTCTCATGAAGAAAGAAGATTGCTTTTCGATCATAAAGATAAGGACTTCCCAACACTATGCCACATATATCAAGTGGTACAACATCCAAATCCACTTCATCAATCAACTTTGAAGCAATAGAAAATTTGATCCTACATTGTTTGGTGACATTGAGTTTTTCTTTATCACATACCCAACCAAGAGGATAAGGCTTCAGATGTGGTTTCATTTCGAGACCCATCTTCTTGACAAGTGCTTCAGGGTTTACTTGGGAACCCAAATCAAATAATGTATCTATCTTAGTATGTTTAGATACAACTCTTATGTGAAATAATTCATTCCTCTTTCATTCATCCACATGAGATTCATTATTGGAACTTGAACTAGCATGAAGAGAATATTTACCTTATACTCCAACCACTATGATCTTTCCTTAATTTCCTGAGTCAGAACTAAGATCTTACTGCACTGTAGCAATGGTTTTTGTCTTCCCCTTTCCATTGAGTTGTTTCAGTTTCTTTTATGGATGTAGTTTCCAACAATGTTCTTCATCATGACCGCTCTTATTGCAATGAGCGCAATATGGTTTTCCTCCTTCTCTCGTCACTGTGTTGGTATTATTTTCCTTCCTTTTAAACTTCTTAAAAGTCTTATGTGGGATATTGGAAGGTTTCTTCGTGGGATCTTCTTGAACATGTTTCCCCCTGTTCTCAAGGTGAGTGGCTTGCAGACAAAATTCGTCAAGACTAGTGGTGTTAAACAAGAGAAAAGTATGATGAATATAACTGTGAAGTGCACCAATATACTTCATTAAATTTTTTTGGCATAGGGGAATACCTAGCGTTCAACTCTTCAACATCGCACCAACAAAAACCTAACTACCGACCCTTTCAGCAACACCTGCAAAGAAGATGAAGTATCACCCGAGGTAGAGGCAGGGGAGGTTGCAAGACTCAAGTGTATACAACCTAGATGGGACACAAATCTGTGATCACGATACTTAAAAGAGAAATTAGCCAATAATATGCATTCAATTACGATTCTTATTCACATCACAGATTAACCCTAATTGTAGATCAACACAGTAGTAATCAATATTAAACCCATCTAACCATTCAACACATAGCTTCAGAACATATCTACCATTTATTCATATATCAAGCACTAAGCATCAATGGATCCACCTATCATACATCCAAAATAGTACACTAAGAAAATATAAACATAACCATCATGAACACATAACATAAATCACAATAACATAGGATATACGTTGTTCACCCTAGTGTGGGGCTACGTCCTCCAATTATTATTCTTCTTTATTAGATTCTTCCAATATTCTTACATGCATAGAGCCACAAATCCAAATCTGCAATGGACAGGAGATCTGTGCACACCTCACCAGATCCTCCTTCCCTGAATTATATCAAGGCACCAAGCCTTTACACCGTCTGCACACAAAGAACTTATAAAACACTTGCACTTAGCTCTGTAAGACTTAACACATCCATGCACTACACCAAATACCACTCTAGCACTTAGCCATTAGCCTACACTTAGCTCTGCAATTCTTACATATAGTATGAAAAAAACATTCAAAACTATTTCGACTTAGCAACCTTCACAGGTTCTTGCACAAAGCCGATCAGAACTACTTCTTACATCGCTTAGATACTTATTTATACATTACGAAAAGGGGACTAAGCATGGATAAACCCATGGGACGACATCCCATACCTGTTACATAAAACCTAAAATCCCCAAAAATCCCACAAAAAGGGCGATATCCTATGATCTTTGCTTCACCTGAGCGCTTCGTCTTTGACTGGCCTGTCGAAGTCCCAAAAATGGTCAAGCATGACCATTGTTTCCTCAAAACCTATTCAAGGGCCAATAGGCCCCAAACACTCACCTATGACTCATCTTGAGTCACTCTGATTTGGGAAACATTTCTTTGAGGGCCTCGATCTTATCTCGAGCTGCCTCGACTTGTTGCTTCGCCAGGGCCTCCTGCTCGAAGAACTATTAGATTTATTGCTCGTTGACAGGCCCTGTTCTACTATTGTGACCACCTGTTCCAGTTGTGTGCCTTGTCCCTCAATCTCTTCAAAAAGTGTGTAGGCTTCATCCTGCACTAGCTAGAGTCTTTATGTCACATCCATCACTCTGCTCTGGATGGAAGTGACCTTCTTCTAAACTGTGCACTGCTCCTATGACCTTTTCATATTCTCCATTGCCGTAAGCTGCTTCAGTTGTGCTTGTACCATCGGTGTCTTTTTCTTCGCTTCCTAGAGCTATGACTCCAATGTCCTCAGCTTCAGGTCTTTTGCAAGGCGCTTATAGGTCTGTGCACTTTAGTCGCTTAGTTTCTTGAATTCTGCAGCCAACACCCTGATTCTTTCTACTGCTCTCCTCTTACTCTATTACACTTGCTTGGAGCTGCTGAATGGCCTCAACAAGATTCCCTACTTGGCTCTCTGTTGTCTCTTCTTCTATCTGGGCCAAGCCTGACACAGAGTGAAGTTCTCTATTCACTGCCTCTCTAAGCCCAATCTTCTTCGTGAGAAACTGGTCTTTCTCTTTCTGGATTTTCTCCTTGTCTTCTTCAAACTTTGCCCGAAGTTCATCTATCTCTTGTTGCGCAACCCAAAGTTTCTCTAAGGCCTCCTCCTTTTCATTCTTCAAGTCCTATGTGGCCTGCTCCTTTTCCTCCCGGACTCGATGAGGTCGAGTCTCTGTGGCATATGCTAATATGCATAGTTGGGTAGGCTCATCCCCCAATTCTACATTCTCTGTTGAAGATGGCACAGTGGACACTACATGGATCGACTGGATATATTGTTGTATCCCTTTTATCTCTACCTCGATTCTTTCATACACCATCTCCTTCTTTGCTTCATGTCACTGCAAGATACCCTCCGAATCATCTTCTACAACTGCGATGATGAGGTCAACATCATCCACTGTGAGCACATTATGTGACTGAGGCTTATTGGATCTGGATTTCTTCCATGCTGAGGGTTTCTTCGGAGAAAAGTTCCTTTTATTTGATGTCTCTGCCTCTGTTAGGGGATCCTTTGGCGGTGTTACTCCTCCATTTTCTTGATTGTATTCTTCTCCTTCCTCTTCTTGATTTACTTCATCACCTCCTCCTCCCCCAGGTGAATTAGACACAGTTTCCTCTGATGCGCTGCTTATGTCCCACACTTATTCCTTTTTCTTCTTTTTCCTTGCACTGCTTGGTCCATCAATGAGGTTGGGGTGCCTCCAATAGTCATATAGTTTCTCTATGGAAAATTTCCATTCTGCATTGTTCTACTATTCCAACGAGTTTCAAGTTCTGTAAGCCTGCCTTCTGCGAAGTCCTTTATGGAAACTCCTACAATTTTTGCAACTTTGCTTTCTTCTTACTGATATTTATTGCCTTCTTTCCTATTATTTGAGTCTCTAGATTATTTTTTCCATTTTCATTCTTATTTTCTCTTAGCATAGCAACTTCGCACTACTGAGGGTCTTCCAAAGGGTTCGAATGTAATACCTCTTTGGTTGCTACTTTTGGGGTAGGTGCTCTTCTCTCCTTTATAGATCGGTTCTTTAAGCCTTCTTGTGTTCTTTCAACTTCAACAACCTCCTACTACTTTGACTTCTCCTCCTCTTCTTGTATTAGTCTCGCTATTTTTCTAGCCATGAAGTGCTTTAATTCTTGATTTTTCTATTCTGTAGCTTCTTCCTCTGCTTTCCTCCATTTTTGATCTTTCTCAACCCAGGTCTTTCCTAACAAAAGTGCAAAAGGGCCGTTGTTCTCAACAAACTTAATGACCTCAAATTCTTCTTTAGTCGATGTTCCATGGGAAATCATAGCTACATGAGTAATTCTTCCACATAGGGTTATCATCTTCCCTTTAAATAATCCTATTCCTCCTAATGAAGGAACCATAGCAGGCTTTCCAAAAATTTCCCAAGTACTTTCTAGCATAATATTCACTTGTGTTTCCTCATCTAGAACATAGTCTGTGTCGAAGTCTCCTATTCTTGTTTCTATACACTACTTCTCTTTTAATATCTTTGGTAAACTGATGTCTCTGTGATCATTCAATGTTTCTTTTAGCTATAATAACATAGTCTCTGATTATTTCTGACTCTCTAACATATCCTTAGTTTCTTGGTCTTTTTCTTTTCTCAGGTTCATATTTTCAACTCTAGAAATCATTCTAGAGAAATCCAAAACCTAATGATCAACAAATTTACAACAAAGACAAATAGTACCGGTACTAGGGAATTCCTTAGAAATATGTCTCAGTATTCTACAACTATAACATAGTGTCAATCCACTCTTTCTCTTGAACGATCCCCAACCTTTCCTATACTACGCATTGGGATCGTCGTGATGGACCTGCAATCTGCAAAAATTCTTTCTAGGTTCCTGCATCCACTTATTAGTCCAAAAATTATTTCTATGCATAGGAATGTCATATCTTTCACTATCTCTAGAAAATATATTCATATCAAATTTTATTTCTTCTAGTCGTGCCCTAGTTTTCAGACTAGGACAAAATCTATCAAACATACCTAAATTCATAGTTTCGAAGAAATTTGTTTCCACTTATCTTACCTATATCAGAGCACAAAGCTTTAAGATCTTACCTCTTTTCTTCATATTGGGCTTCTCTTTTAGCACAAAGATTCACAAGTTAGGTAGAATACTATGCACTACAACAATAGATCTACGCACAAAGATTTTTATTTTCTTTAGTTCCCAACAATCACAGTTTCAAATCTGAGCAACAGAACCATTTTTTGGCACAGGGGCAGACCCAGGGTTCAACACTTCAACAACGCACCAACAAAACCCTAACTACTGACCCTTTTGGCAACACCTACGAAGAAGATGGAGTCTCACCTAAGGTAGAGGCAGGAGGGTTGTAGGAATCAAGTGTTTACAACCTAGTTGGGACACAGATCTATGATCACGATACTTAATAGATCACTTAGCCAATAGTATGCATTCAATTATGATTCTTATTCACATCGCAGATTAACCCTAATTATAGATCAACATAGTAGTAATCAATATTAAACCCATCTAAGCATTCAACACATAGCTTCAAAATAGATCTAGCATTTATTCATATATCAAGCACTAAGCATCAATGGATCCACCTATCCTACATCCAGAACAATACACTAAGAAAATATAAACATAACCCTCATGAACACATAACACAAAGAATAATAACACAAGATATATGTGGTTCACCCCAGTCAAGGGCTATGTCCACCAATTCGTCTTCTTCTTTATTAGCTTCTTCCAATATTCTTACATGCACCACACCACAGATCCAATTCCACAAAGGACAGGAGATCTGCACACACCTTTCCAGATACTCCTTCCCTGAGTTAGATCAAGGCACCAAGCCTTTACATCGTCTGCGCACAAAGCACTTACAAAACACTTGCACTTAGCTCTACAAGACTTACATATAGTATGCACAAAGCATTCACAACTATTCCCACTTAGAAACCTTCATAGGTTCTTGCACAAAGTCAATCAAAACTACTTCTTACATCGCATAGCTATTTTTTTATACGTTACAAAAAGGGGTCTAAGCATGGGTAAACCCATGGGACGACATCCCATACTCGTTACATAAACCCTAAAATCCTCAAAAATCCCCAAAAAAGGGAGAGATCCCGCGATCTCCTCTTCGCCTGGGCACTCCAACTTCGACCAACCCGTCAAAGTCCCAAAAATGGTCAAGCATGACTAGTGTTTCCTCAAAACCTGGTCAAGGGCCAAAATTTTTCACAAGAATCCAAAAGAATGTTCAATGCAAGAGATTTCTTCCTAAATTCTTTTGTGAAACTTTGTATAGTTTGAAATTTAATTTGCCTTAAAGTTTTCCATTCCATCATTGCTTTATGTAAATAACCTAATGGATAAAATTTCTTCCTTATCGCTGATTTAAATTCTGACCATGAGGAAAGAAGATTACCACACTTACTTCTATCCTGAAGCTTACTCTCCCACCATACAAGAGCGGTGCCTTCCAACCAAAGAGAAGCCAATTACACTTTAACTTCCTCTTCATCAATATGTTGGACACGACAATACACTTCAACCTATCAGATCCAATTATCTAGCTTTTCAGGATTAGCAATTAAACATAGGTAAATAAACTTTTACATCAAGCTTTAATAATGGTTTCTTAAAAGAGGCTTTATGGATAGAATGATGAGAATGATGAGAATGCTCAGAGGAAGAAGAACTAGAATTTGAAGGTGAAGATGGAGGCTCAGGAGGATATCCTCTGACCCCTTGGTTTATCGAAGCATCATCATTTGCATGTGATTCCTTTTTTTTCGCTTTCTTCTTCATCCTCTTCTTGTAATCTCCATACATTTGTTCGATCATTTCTGACATGTGATAAAATACCATGTGGAAGTTTTTCTCCTGTTCATCATGCTTGTCCTCTTCTTCCATTTTCTTCCTCTGGGATGCACGACCAACTTCGGAATTGAAAGTTTTAAGAGTTCCTTCACCCTACTTATGCTTATCCCTATTAAGCATTCACACTCAACAATTCAAGTCAAAGATGACTTCTCTGATACCAACATGATCCAGGATCTTTTAATTGTGACTTATAAAGAATTTCATTAAATGAGCATAAATTAAAGTGAACCATTAAAGAAGGGAAAACTCAAAAATGAAGAGACATAAGCATAAGATCTGAACACAAAAAATTGATGACAGAGTTCGTCCCTGATAGACTACGTCTCTTGGCCCTGCTCTCAAATGGGTAGGCTCTTTCATTAACTCAACAAAAGAATTTGGCAAAATACATAAGTATACCTCATTCTGAAATCAAGTTGTAGAAATAATGCTCAGATCAGAAAATAGACAACACCACTGAATTTGTAGCATCAAATTACCCAAAAATGTCTGTCTTCATGCCTCAATCTCACTCTGTTACTCCCAGACCCAAGAATAATTTTGTCTCAGTTTCTATGCCCTCTACAACCTGCAATGATGATTGTACTTTGCATTGAAAAGTGTGCCCATATGGTCCGCATGTCTTTCCCTCCCTCTGTGGCCAGGTGGATGCACCTTTTAATAATTAAAGGGGGCATTATTTACCATGTGGTCCCCATGACCTATTGGTTAGGGGAAGATATATTAAGGCATTGGTTATGGCAGAGGTTATGGGGTCAAGCCTCGTGGACTCTCCTTTTGGGAATTGTATTGTTGTAATATGTATATGTATATTTCTCGTTCCTCTATTCTGATGGTGGCTCTAGAATCTTACAAACGATATAAAACAATGGCTATAGTTGGCATGGTCTGCCATATTTGGCGAACCCACCAACCTTTTTTTTCCAAATTTCATTCATAGGTTGTCCTTGTGCATTTCCCTCCTACCACATGGAAGCCCCTAATTGGACCACATGGAAGCCTCTCATTGGTCCACACTGCCCCCTACCAAGTCAACATGCCACGTTAGCATGCCACATCATTCGTATAGACTACCACGTGGCATGATCCAATTGGTCCATAGATCGGTCCAAAAACACCAAAATCGGGTGACACGTGGTAGCTTCTGGTGCTTCCACATCATCATGTTGAAGGAGCATATATCATTGTCATTAGAGGAGTATGTGCTCAAGGAATTTGTAGAGAATACTATTACAGTTCCAACTTATGCACAACAAGATGAAGCTCACAAGAAAAATGATGCCAAGGAAAGGTGTATCATCTTGGATGGGATCAAGGACCATATTGTCCCTCACCTCTCAGGATTGGATACAAACAGGAAGATATGTGAAGCCCATCATTAAACTATTTCATAATTCAAACCTCAACAGAAAGATGGTTTTGAAGGAGAAACTCATAAATACCAAAACAGGAAAGGGGGAAAGTGTATCATCCTACCTCACCAAACTCAGAAAAGTAAAGGATGAACCAACAACTGTTAGATAAATTATGGATGGCATTGAACTTGTGAGGATAACCTTGAATGGCTTCTCCAGGTCATGGGATGTCTTTGTGAGAGGCATTGTTTCCAGGGAACACACTCCAGATCGAGATCATTTGTGGGATGAATTCATGCAAGAGGAATTGAGGTTAACATATCTTAGTGGTAGCAACAATCATCATAAAGGTGAGGAAGAAGAGAATATTTCTCTTGTAGTAAAGGGCAAAGGTAAAACTAAGAAAGGCTCAGCTAGTGGGCATACCTCCAAGGGAGAGAAGAAATGTGACATGAGAAAAGTGAAAAATTTTGATGGTCACAAACCAGGACACTATGCCATTCAATGTCCTAACAAGAAGAAGGATAAGAAAAAGTATTATACAATGACTTCAACAGACATTGACGAGTTTTGTTCTGGATTTGATGAGGATTTATCACTCATCACTTTCTTCTCTAGCTCAGGAACACATGCCATACGGGTGTGGTATATTGATAGTGATGCTTCATATCATATGAAAGGAGTTAGAAAACACTTCTCTAGTTCCGGAGCGGAGGATACGACTTTCAATATAGAAATGGGGAATAAGTCCAAATGTACTCAAGTAGGATGAGGAACAATCAAATTTTAGAGGGATTCAAGAAAGACATTCAGTTTTACAGATGTGTTATTGATACCAAGGATGAAAAAGAAGATGAAATCAGTTTTGGCACTTTAGGACAAGGGGTATGAAGTGTATTTCATAGGACCAAAAGTGTACATTCAACTCAGGGGGTCGAAGCAGGCCAAGATGATCGGGATTGTGTCACACAAGTTATACAAGTTGCAGTTTGAGTCACCTCACACATTGATAAGAAGCAACAAGGATATGGGAGAGTTATGGAATAGAAGGATGGCTCACTTACACCATGGGGCACTTAATTTTCTCAATGAGATAGTGACTGGCCTTCCAAAATTGAGCATCCAACACAATAACGTGTGTAAAGGGTGTGCCTTGGGAAAGTATACAAAGACAAATTTTTCAAGAAGTGACATTAGATCAAAGGGAATATTGGATTTAGTGGATTCATATGTATGCATGTCTATGTCTTCAACATCCTTAATAGGATGTGAGTATTTTGTCACATTTATTGATGATTTCTCCAGTAAAACTTGGATCTTCTTCATGAGGACCAAAGATGACGTCTTCAGTCACTTCCAAGAGTTTAAGGATCTTGTGGAGAATGTGACAGGAAATAAGATAAAGGTTTTCATATCAGATAATGGAGTGAGTACACAGGGAAATCCCTCAAGGAGTTTTGTGCACGGGCAGTGATCAAGAAGGAATTGATAGTTCCCTACAACCCTCAACAGAATGGGGTAGTGGAACAAAATAATGAGGCCATTGTTGGTGCTTCTAGAGCGATGTTGTATGACCAATATATTTCCAAGTTCTTACGGGAAGATGCATGCAGTACTGCAATATACAAACATAACATGAGTCCTCACAAAGTGGTGGGGATATTGACTCCTAAATAATAATTTACAAGGAATAAGTTAGAAGTTGGTCACTTCTGGATCTTCAATTTCCTAGTCTATTTTCATTTTCCCTATGATAAGAGGATGAAGCTCAATTCCACAGCTGAGAAGGGGATCTTTGTTGTCTAAAATGAAACTTCAAAGGGCTATCGAGTCTATGTTCCAACATTAAAGAAGACAATGGTAAAAAGGGATGTGATATTTGAGGAGGAGAAGGATTTAAGGAAGTTTTATGATGTTCTGACAACAAGAGGGGATCATGAGTTGGTAGCTCCAAAAGACGAAAAATATTCATAGGTACATGTATAGGTATAGGGACTAGTACTCAGGTAGTGGAGTAGGATGAGAGTAGGAAGCTCCACCCACTAAGATTGTACCTCCTACTCTAGGGAGGAAGAAGATTCAATAGGTTTCTGAGACATTTCGAGATGATCAAGAGTTTGTGGGTGTTCCTAGGATGAGTGTGATGCAGGAGCATCACTCCAACCCAACAACGCGTCAGCTAGACAACACATCAAAGCACAGTCAAGAAGGGGAAACGCGACGACCCTCTCATTTTTCCCTCACTTTCAAATTTCAAATTGTAATTAAATGTTGTAAGGCTGGAAGAGCCATGTCGATGCCTTTGTGTAGGCAGGAGATGAAGTTGCCTTTAATAGTTGTCAGGTTGATGAAGATCTAGATCTGATTCGAGCTAGATGACATTTATCATAATTCAATGTAATTAATGAGAGTAGGTAGCTTGGAGGGAAAGGCTTGAGGAGCCCCTCTTCTATAAAAGATATTTGTATCTAGAATTCATTAGACAAGTATAGAATAGATTAGAATAGAGGAAGAGAAGAGAGATGTGAGACTCTGTTGCAATCTAAGATTTTGTAAACATTGTAACAGACATTTAGATTAATATAAAGAGCAGTTTGTCCTGCATATGATTCTATGTGTTTTATGTGTATTTGATGAATTCCATTTGTGTGTTCATTTATGTTGTATATGTATGTTAGTTTCCATTTGCAGGGATAGACAAAATTTTCTATCTGTGGGTTTTCTGATTTCAGTCTGGGTTCTTTGAGGCTTAATGCAAGGGGTTGCATGATAGAGTGTTGAAGACTCTGTGAGCCAGTGCAAAGAGTGCACACTTGAGTTCTATGGAATTCAGGAAAGAACGTGCCAAGAGGGCACACCAGAGGAATCATAAACTCAAAGGAGAAGCCTCAGAGTTACTAAATACTATGGAGGTGAGGACTGTGCAGAGGAAGGCACAAAGAGACAAAATCACTGAGTATTCAGTGAAGTTCTACTAGGAGGGAATCGAGCGAGTGCAAAGAGTTCACAAGAAGAACTCTATTTCGAGTTCATATATAAGGGAAGTGTCTAGGATAAGACACTCACAGAGTTATTGAATACTCTGCAAGCTCAGTAAGGAGTGCCTAAGCAGAAGTCGTAAGAGGGAACTTGCATATCTTTGGGGGACAGAAGGGACAGAGAGCTTTGAGGTCTGAGAAGTTGAAACTCAAGGAGACAGAGTTGATGAACACTCTGGAGGAAGACCTGTGGAAGGAGTGCACCAGGCCAACACTTAGACAAAGTGTTGAAGACAAATAATTGAAGGTCAGTCGAGCACAAGGAGTGTGCAGAGAAGTGAACTATTTCAATTTCATAAGCTCAGGTGGAATAGTACCTTTGCGTACAAGGTTCTTGTAGAAATAAGAAGAAGGCTGAGACACTTCGAGGTCCAATCCACAGACAAGCTTAGGAGAGGTAGCATGAAGTTGCATGTAGATTGCAAATGTGCACATGGCCGAGTTCAAGTTTCATTAACAAAATCTCAGGAGGGAAAGCAGAAGTTGAGACCCAACAGTTGGGCTCACAGGAGGACAATTGAAGGTTGAGACCTTTGAAACGTTGGAAATATTCCAAGTCAGGAAGAAATTCAAAGCTCAGGAGGAGGAGTGTCGGTAACCACTAGGTCAACTGCAGAGGAGGAAATCTGGACCGTTGAATCTCACATGCAAACACCTAGAAGAGCATGCAAGAGGAAATATATATCAGCTTTAGGATCTGGGAGTGCATGGGCCAATAGCCATTGTATCCAAGGAATCTGCACAAGGTTTAACCCCATTGGAGTTGCACAGGAGAGTGGATATCATGAAATGTGAAGTATCGAAACCATCGGGACCATCCTTTGTCAAAGGACGAGTGGCATCAGATCAACATTTCACTGACTCATGACATGAAGAAGTCAAAGGGAAGACTTATAATAACTCGTGAAATCCAATTTCATGACTTGATCTGAGCCGTCGGATCGAGGAAGGATCTGGGCCATCAGATCTGAAGTATCAGGAGTTCGGACCTTGGGAGAATGGAGGTGAATCACATCGGGATTTCTCGATACGCGAAATCGCGACGCGCTCGAAGGTTTGGCCCCAGGTCATAGAGAGGGGTCATATGGAAAGAGGGTACGGGCGGGGATAGCAAGTGCTAGGCCCCTATCATGATTTTGGAGATCGGGAGAGTTGGGGTGACTCACAAAAAAGGCTTGACATGTGAAATCATGAAACACCTTTGCTTAGGCTCGTGGTCATATCCCATTGTCACGTGAGAGAAGCTTGCACCTGGTGCTTGTTCGCACGGGCCGAGTTTCACAAGAACCTGTGGATTTGTTTGTGGGATTTCAGCAGGGAATCGAAGAGTTGCTTCAACTCAGAGAATTAGTGTGATACTTGACCAGGAGGTATGCAGACCTTGCCAAGGTAGGGGGTCTGCGTCAAGTGGTATCAGACGGATCATATACAAAGAGGGTAAGGGCAGGGATAGCAAGTTCTAGGCCCCTGTTGATATTTCATAGGTCGGGAGAGTTGGGGTGACTCACAAACAAAGACCCGACACGCGAAATCACGATGTAACTTTTTTTAGGCTTGTGGTCACAACCTGTGGTCGTGTGAGAGAAGCTTGTGCTTGGTGCTTGTTTTCACAGGCTGAGTTGCAAAAGGAACTATGGATTTGTTCATGGGATTTTAGCAGGGAATCGAAGAGCTGCTTCAGCTCAGAGAATTAGTCTGATCCTTGACTGGGAGGTCGACGGACCCTGCCAAGGTAGGGGGTCTGCGTTAAGTGGTCTCAGAGTGAGAATTTTCATCTGTATATTTCAGGCCGAAGAGAAGAAGGAGACAGAGTGAAATTCTCTGTGCGAGGATATCTATTTGCATGTAGGTAAGAAACATTTGACAGCCAGGTGAGCTATGGGAGAAGATGGGAATTCTCTCAGTTGTAGAGTAAACAATAGACTTTCCATAAGGGTAGGTAGAGGAAGAAGATGGCTACTGAAGGCGATGAACGTGGTCCAAGAGAAGACTACCAGTAGAAAATAAAGGATGAGATAGACAAAGAGCTCAATGAGATAAGAGCGCAAATGGAGAAGCTTGCATTTAAATTGCAGCTGGATGCTAAAGTGCATTGGGTGTATGAGTGGTCCATGAAGAAGAAGGTGAAGTGGCCAGTTAAAATATTGTTGGCCAGAGGAGAAAAAAGGTTGTTGAGAGTGTGGCTAAGGTATGTTGAAAGCCTCAGAGGTGAAGAGGATATGGTTCACATCTGTGAGCTAGAAACTGGGAAGAGTCTCAGTGATGGTGAGGAGAAGAGATCAGAGAAGGGTCTCAGAAAATTTCGGATGAGAAGTGAGGGACTTAATGGTTTCCTAGAGGGAAATTAGAATAGGTCAATGGTTGATCTAAAATACTGCGAGGTGGGCAGTGAAGAATATTCATATTTCCAGGTGGGCAATGAGATGGGATCATTGGAGGATCTGATAGACTTCCAGGAGGGCAGGGCAGAAATCCCAGATTTCCAGGTGGGAAAGGGAGAGAATATGAACTCAGCTGAGAGTTCATATTAGTAAGGAGAGATGATGGAGGAAGATCAGAGGTGTATTATGATCATTTGGGGAATTCATATATTCCTACCAAGTAGCCTAGTTGAGGCTAGAGTATGTGTTGCAAATGCAACAATAGAACAAGGACAACCAACAATGACTATCATAGAGGAAGAAGAAATGGAGCAGACATCAGAATCTGCCCCAACAGGACAAGAGAATGTAGATAAGGTGCTCACTCCACGGGAGAAGGAGTTAGAGATGCTGGAGGATTGGTTGAAAAATACAGAGCCAATAGATGACTTCCATGAGAAGACAGTCATGCAGATTTTGGGAGAAGGGCATTCGACATAACTACTCGGAAATTTCAGCTAGGAAGCTTAACAGATCATGAATGAAGCACCAAGGCCTGTAACAGAAGATGGAGCATACCAACCCAAGGAGCAGTTGAAGGAAGCTGGAGATATGCCAGCAGGAGAGCTGGTAGAAGCAAAGATTTCAGAAAGAGAAGCTAAGAAACAACTTAGTGATGAGACTACAAAGATGAACTTTGTAGCAAAGTGGCAAGTTAAGGCCACAAGAGACAGAGAAAATCATAACGGGGATCGATTTGATCTACCCATTGACAAGAAGGAGTTGCAGCCGAGAGTACTGCATAAGATAAAATAACCATTAGAGTAGCTGGAAGAGGTGATTGAGGAGATAAGAAGGCTAATGTTGAGGTCAGTGCAAGAATCTATCAGCAAAGGGAAGCTGAGCGGAAGGAAGCCTGCAAGAGTAGTAGGGAAGCAATAACAATGAAGCAGTGGAGCCGATGGACAACTCCAAAGAATAGTTTGGGATCCAAGTGGATTTCAATAGAGATGGGAAGCTCATGAGAAGGAGCTCATGAATTTTTCACAGTAGTGGAGTATGATGCAGGAGCATCACTCCAACCCAGCAATACACCAGCTAGACAACACATCAAAGTGCATTCAAGAAGGGGAGAGGTGACAACCCTCTCATTTTTCCCTCACTTTCAAATTTATAATTTTAATTAAATGTTGTAAGGATGGAAGAGACACGCTAATGCCTTTGTGTAGGCAGGATATGAAGTCGCCTTTAATGGTTGACAGGTTGACGAATATCTAGATCCGATTTAGGATAGATGGTATTGATTGTAATTTGATGTAACTAATGAGAGTAGGTAGCTTGGAGGGAAAGGCTCGAGGAGCCCCTCTTTTGTAAAATATCTTTGTATCTAGCATTCATTAGACAAGGATAGAACATGTTAGAATAGAGGAAGAGAAGAGAGAGTTGAGACTCTGTTGTAGTCCGAGATTTTGTAAACATTGTAACAAACATTCATATTGATATAAAGAGTATTTAGTCCTACATATGATTCTATGTTTTTTATGTGTATTTGATGAATGTCATTTGTGTGTTCATTTATGCTATAGATGTATGTCAGGTTCCATCTGCAGGGATAGACATAATTTCCTATCTATGGGTTTTTTGATTTCAGTTTGGGTTCTTTGTGGCTTAATGCAAGGGGTTGCATGACATAGTGTTGAAGACTCTATGAGCCAATGCAAAGAGTGCACATATGAGTTCTATGGAATTTAGGAAAGAACATGTCAGGAGGGCACACCAGAGGAATCATAAACTCAAAGGAGAATCCTCAGAGTTACTAAATATTATGGAGGTGAAGACTGTGTAGAGGAAGGCATAGAGAGACATAATCATTAAGGATTATATGAAGTTCTACTAGGAGGTCATCTACTGAGTGCAAAGAGTGCACAAGAAGAACTCTATTTCGAGTTCAGATATAAGGGAAGTTTCTAGGAGAAGACACTCACAGAGTTACTAAATAATTTTCAAGCTCAACAAGGAGTGCCTGAGCGGAAGTCGCTAAGAGGGCACTTGCATCTCTTCGAGGGACAGAAGGGACATAGATCTTTGATTTCCGAGTAGTTGAAGCTCAAGAAGAAAGAGTTGCTAAACACTCTAGAGGAAGACTTGTGCAAGGATTGCACTATGCCAACACTCAGATGAAGTGTTGAAGACAACCAGTTGAAGGTCGGTCGAGCACAAAGAGTGTGTAGGGAAGTGAATTGTTTCAAGTTTGTAATCTTAGGAGGAATAGTACCTTTTCATACAAGGTTCCTGTAGAAAGAAGCAGAATGCCAAGACACTTTGAGTTCCAATCCACATACAAGATCATGAGAGATAGTACGAATTTGCATGTAGAGTGCAATTGTGCATAGGGTTGAGGTCAAGTTTTATTGACAAAATCTCAGGAGGGAAAGCGGAAGTTGAGACCCAACAATTGGGCTCGCAGAAGGACAATCGAAGGCCGAGACCTTTGAAACATTGGAAATATTCCAAGTTAGGAATAAATTCAAATCTCAGGAGGAGGAACACCAACAACCACTAGGTCAGCTGCAAAGGAGGAAATCTGGACCATTGAATCTCACGTCAAGACACCCAGAAGAGTGTGTAGGAGAAAATAGATCTGAGCCATAGCATCTGGGAGTGTGTGGGCCAAAAGTCGTTGGATCCAGGGAATATGCACAACGTTTAACCCTATTGGAGTTGCAAAGAAGAGTGGATATCGCGAAACATGAAGTCCTGAAACCATTGAGACCTTCCATCGTCAGAGGACAGGTGGCAATAGATCAACATTTCACTGACTTGCGACTCAGAGAAGTCAAAGGGAAGAATTATAAGAACTCGTGAAATCCTAGTTCGTGACTTGATATGAGCTGTTGGATTGAGGAAGGATCTGGGCTATTAGATCTGAATTATCGAAAGTTCAGACCTCAAGAGAACAGAGGTGAATCACATCGGGAGTTCCTGATACATGAAATCGCGACGCGCTCGGAGGTTTGGCCCCAAGTCATAGAGAGGGGTCATATGGAAAGAGGGTAAGGGCAGGTGTTATCAGACTAATCGGTAGGTGTGGACACTACCTGATCTCCCTAGATCCACCTAGATCTAGAACAAAACACACCAGAACATGATGCTTTCCTTAAGTTTTAGATATTGAATTTATTAACTAAAGAGGGATAGGTGACATACCATTTAAACGCCATTTCCTCTCACCATCGCCATCCTAGCTCCATTCCAATGCTCATACAATGATGATATTGAAAAAGAATGCAACCAACCAAAGTGATAGCAATAGCATAAACTCAATATAAACCTATGTATATGATCAAGGAATCATACAATAAAACATAACAAGCTTTATAGGAAAGAATCATATTACTATATCATATTAAATGTGAAAGAGAGATTACAACCATGGCCTTGATGTCGTAAGGTCC
>JZKD02S1866706.1:270252-308207 GCA_000966675.3 Picea glauca
AAGCAGGAGAACAACAGGTTGTACTGTGACAGTCAGAGTGCCATTCACCTTGCAAAGAACTCAGCCTTCCATTCGAAGACTAAGCATATACAGTTGAGCTACCACTTCATACGATCCAGCTTGGAAGATGGACAATTGAAGCTGGAAAAGATACACACTAGCCAGAATCTTGCAGACATGTTAACAAAGGGAGTAACCAGGTAGAAACTGTGTTCTTTCTCAGTTTCAGTTGGTCTTCAAGAATGAAGATGAATATGAGAAATTTTCCAGGTCCTAGAAGGTTCAGAGTCCAGCATATACAATAGCAGTGGAGTTGTTGATATCAGTATCCAAGTGGGAGATTGTTGGTTGTGGAGCTTGATTATCTTCCTGATTTAGAGGTCTTTTACTTTCAGTTGTATTTATACCCCATGAAGTATTTACACCCCAGAAGTATGTACACTCTTCGACGCAGTGGAGTGCAGAGGGGGGGTACCCCTTCTGTGGGGTCCATGGGGTCTGGGGGCAAGCGGGCCCCTGAAGAAAAGATTGCCTTGTAAAAGTATATTGTAATTTCATTGTAAATCTAGACCGTTCATTATAAGGTCACAGATCTAATGATAGAAATTATGTTAGGGTTTTTTGCTCTAGAAGGCAACCCTCTTTTATGAGGGAAATATATTGCGGCTATGTAGGGTTGGAAAGTATTGTATTCTGAGAGAGGAGACTGTGAGAGAAAGAAGAGGAAGTTACATCAGGTTTTGCTGTAGGTTGTATCCCTTCATTTTGCTGGATAATAATAAAGAAAGTTCCTGGCAATTTCTCTGGTGGACATAGCCCACACTAGGTGAACCACGTAAATATGTGTCTCTCTTGTATTGTGTATCTTCTATGTTTTATTTCTACATTTGTTTTATTTTATTGCTCCGTGGTCCTATTTTTCTAACAACGTCAAGGGTCAGATCAATGGGATGCTTGACCTGACAGTGCAGAGGTACTCTGATAGGTGATGAGAATATGTATTTGTATTCTTCCATGAACTTATCCACTTTCTTGTGCTACGTGGAGGGGTTTTCCACTGAGACCATGGATGTGGTTGCAACCTTTCGCTCACTCTGAGAGAAAATCACGAAGAAGACAAAATTCTTGGTATGAGAAATGACCTTCCTGCATTACTTGGCAGAGATAAAGGAAACAAAACTAGGTGGGACTACCTCAGGTATCCTGTACAATTTCCAGTTCAAAGTAATAATAACACTACGATGCCTAGACTCATATACAACATGATGTTTCCATAAATAAGGTTGGCCCAAAAGAACATCAAAAGCTTTAAGGGGAGAAACATCACACAATACTTCATCTTTGAATGGCTTGATGTTGTATGACATGCAACATAGTTGGCTGACGCGAACATCACTTCCTTCACGGAGCCATCCAATGGTGTAGGGTTGCAGGTGTGATGTTGTCGACAGGGCTAGCCACTAGAAAATGTAGATTGAAAACAAGCTTTCTATAATGATGGCATCTTATCTCAAAGAAGAGATGTGATGACTATTCTCATTCGCAAGAAGATGAGTACAATAAGGCTTTGAAGGCCTTTTTACAATAAATATGAATGCCAAAACCCTAGACATACAAAAACCTAACCCTAGGAGATGAAGCATAAAAATTCATGTGGGCCTCGTTGGGGTAAGTTATTACATTAACTTCCCGGGGTCGTAACTTTTGCATACAATCTTCGTTTAGGGCGCACAAAATCTCATTGGAAATATATTGACGAAGAGATTCATTTAGGGGGCTCAATGAGAACCTTCAACTATCATTGAGGTGCCCAATCATGAAAAAACATCGTTTAGGTCCTCAAACTGCCCAATTATTTTGCATTGTCTTCATTGATCCAGGTGGATATTAGTGGCCACCCACCTTTTCCAACTAGCTTAAAATGGTTTTCTGGAAATTTTGGAAATTTACTATTTTTAGTAGTTTTTAACTTCTAGGGCTAGTTTGAGGGTCTAAATGATGTGTTTTCACGATTGGGAACCTCAATAAAATCCAAAGTCTCTTATTTATCCCCCTAAATGAATATTCTTGTCAATACCTTTCCAACGAGTTATCATGTGCCCTAAACAGAGATCGTATGAAAAAGTTACGACCCTAGGAAGTTAATGTACTAACTTACCCTAATGGGGCCCACATGACTTTTGGCACTTCATCTCCTAGGGTTATGTTTTTGGATGTCTAGGGTTTAGGCATCCAACTTTATTGTAAAAAGGCCTTCAAAGACTCATTGTTCTCTTCTTCTTACAAATGAGCATAACCGTCACATATCTTCTCAGAGATAAGCTACCACCATTCTAGTAAGCTTGTTTTTAGTCTCCATTTTGTAGTTTTTAGCATATTTCTTATTTAATAGAAGTCAAGTTTTACTGTTTCTCTATTATTTTTCACCGTGTCTCTGTTTTAACATTACAAATATGTGGTTTTATTTCGTTCCGCTCATAAATCTAGATAAGTTGTATTAGAGAAATTTTCCCCTTGACGTTTTTTAATGCATGTCCCCGCCACAGTCAAGGTATAGAGAGTTGGGTATCGATCTTATTTCTTTTGAGGAAAAATGCTCTTGCACACCCAAGAAACCGCCCATGGCGAGCGAAAATAAAGACGACGGGACATGAGATCTTTTCAAAATGTTGCTCGAGGAAGCCCTTGAGCGACATAGGAATGAGATGATGGAAAAATTCACACAAATCCTTCAATGAATTCCAACAAGCAACACATCCACCTCAAGTGGAAACACCAAAAGTGATGTAGGCCCCATTGGTGTAAGTTTGTACATTAACTTGCCGGGGTCATAACATTTGCATATGATCTTCGTTTAGGGCACACAATATCTCATTGGAAAGGTATTGACGAGGAGATTAATTTAGGGGGTTCAATAAAAGACTTTGGATGTCATTAAGGTTCCCAACATGAAAAGACATCATTTAGGCCCTCAAACCGGCCCCAAAAGTTAAAAACTGCTAAAAATAGGAAATTGCAAAAATTGCTAGAAAACTGTTTTGAGCCAGTTGGAAATGGTGGGTGGTCACCGATATCCACCTGGATCAGGTATGTTCTCAATGTATGGGTACAAAGGTGGATTTTCATTAATTGTATCCTTAATATTCTTTTCACATTCCATGTCCCTTTTATATTCTTCTTTCTTTAATATCTTGATAGACCCTGGTTCTTTCCCTTCAAACTTTGCCAATTTCTTCTTGTACTCATTTGTCTTAGGAAAAAACGTATCAACATAATATTCTCCAAAAAATGGTAACTCTGAAGGGTCATAATCCATGGCCTGAGATGTCACATCGTATTCATAATCACTTGAATAGTTAGTGTTATTTGGCTCTTCTCCATACACATTGGACAATGTATTTAACATTGTTGGAGGATATTCAAGCTCATCCTGTATCTTCATAACTTTCAATACGTCTTTCCTTACATAAGGAATACTACACATCTCTTTCATATTTTCAATCAGAGCCGGTACATCTATATTCAATCGAAGCTCCCAATTTTCTGATGCAAGTTTTTGGAGTAAGTCACAAACTAGAGTCGGGGGAGGTGGGATGACCTTATTTGCTGGTTGAGGTGGAAATTTCCTTGTTAGCTAAGATGGAAATTATTTCTCTAGTGGTGGATGAATTGATTTCTATTGAGGAGGGATAATAATCTTATTCATTCTCACATATGTTAGGATATCACTCTTCTTCAATTCTTTCCTTTGATCTTTATTCAACTGATTAAGCGCTCTGAGCCAAACTTATTTGGCTCCATTTCTTTGGGCGTCATCAACCTGTTCCTTTGTAACACCGGTGGGTCTATTATCAACATCATATTGAAAGGAAAATATTGTATCCATGAAATTGGTAATTTCATGAGATTCTTCTTCTCATCTTGAACATTATTCCTCCAGACGAGGTTCTTGGCAGGGAGAGCACTATGGTAATTCCTCCAATTTGACCATCCCAACAATGTTAAGAGTATTAGGAGCCTTTTCCTCTTGTTGAATTTTCATATTCCATCCCATGGCATCCTTTCTGATGAATGGAGGCCTCGGAGTGGACCGATTTCTCTCCCAAATTTTTAATCAACTCATAACTTGATTATGAGTTTGGATGAACTAAGTATTCAGATGATCAATATTTTAATATATGAGACATATTGGATCCAGTGCACTGTTTGTAGCTATCTTCATCTTTGCTTCCTTCTTGGTTTGAGGATACCAACATGGATCAAATTTGGAGAAAATAATATTCTCTTCGATTTCTGCACTGTATTCTTTGGCTTCTGCCAAAGTATTGGGTTTCTTATCCCTTAGGAAGAAACCAAAATGCCCTTCAAAGGCATTTACATAGAGGAGACAGACAACTGTTGGAGGTGGGAAAAAATCCTTTGGGATTTGGCTATGCAATTCATCAAATATAGTATCAAATTCACTCCCGGTCTCATTCTCTTTTTTCTTTATCTGGCTGAATTGAATCATTAGCATTCTACTACCTTTCTTCACTGACCACATACCTTTGAAAAACTTAGCAAAGTGTTCATATGTTGTGAGGTTATTATCTAGCAAGCCATCAAACAAACTTTGGGAATATTCAGTGAGGGATGTTTCACGCAACCTCATTGAAACATCTTCATGTTCCACTCCTTCATTTTTCATGTCTTGACCCATAGCATGTAGGATTTGTTCTGCAGTGATTATATTGTTTCTAGAAAACTTTGGAAACCATTTGTTGATTTATTTAGGCATGGAATTGGTATATACAGTGATGGGCACCATATTCAATGGCTTATAGAGGTCCTTTTCCCAAGAATGAGACATTGGTGCAAGTGGGGGATTACCATGAAACAATTTCTTAACAACGAGAGAGTGGGGAGTGTTTGGTGAAAAAGGTATAGACAAGGTTGAAGGCCCCAGAGAAGTAGGAGAGGGTAAATTTTTAGGAGGTTTTGTATTGTTTTTAGGATGTTTAGGTATAGGTGGAGGGATAGGGTAATCCTTTCCTTGGGTTTGTCTCATGGCAGAGTTGTAAGATGAGTTGAAAATCTCATCAAGAAAGGAAAAGGAAAGGGAATTTCCTCAAGTGGCATCACCAGGAAAACTAGGGAAAGGATTTGGGATAGTTTTCCAAAGTTTCATTAGCGCATGAAAGAGGATTAATCCTCCCTGGAAACAAAGCCACAATTTTATTGCGCAATCTGTAGGTTGGGAAAATCCTGACCCAATCCACAACATGGAAATAACTATGGGAGAATATACCCATTGTCACCTTAGATAAACCCTCCCCTCTCTTTAGTGAAGGATAAATCCCACACAAGGGGGGAATCCCGGGTGACCCAAGGGGGAAATGAGATGGAATATGGAGTTATGTAATATGATTCCCCTATAGATCAAAATACAAAGTGGAATATGGCTTGGGAACAAGTCATGGAGATGGTTAATTGTTTTCAAATGCTTGAGTACATGCAGAAGACAATTGTACCTACTCGATACAAGAGAAATAAAAGTGTACAAGCACAATATTCCAATGGAAAAGAAAGTGAATATTTCTTTCCTAAATTACATAAGTAAAAACATGTGTATATTAGCAATGGAATCAATTAGTTACTGCAGAAATAACCATCAAAATTGTCAAATAATTTTTGGAGAATGAAGCACTAAACCAATAAACAAATTTCTAATACTGAAGCACAAACTTTGACAATGAAAGAGGATTGTTATATCGTGTTTTTATAGAATACTTGTAACAACCAAGTGGCTACAAAAAACATTTTCTACATAATCAATTTTCTACCATGAAAATTATCAAGTAATCCGACAAAAAGTTAACCAATAAGCAGTAGAATGATAATAGTGTCTTACAAGCAATTTTCCATGGTTGGAATGCGAGTAAAAGTAAGAAATAGAGTATGTTTTGATGAATCCCTAATGGATGTAGATTTTGATTGATTAAAACTCAAGAAATACTAGGATAATCAATATTCCCTAGTGGATTTAGAAAATCTTAAGACACTAAGAAACAATTTCAGCTTGAACAAGATCAATATCTCTCAAAATCACATTTACCAGTGCAAGTAATTTATTTCTCCAATGAAATAAATTATTAGTGTTGTGCCAAATGGGTTATATGGAGTCTTCTTGTTTTAGGTTATTCCTACTACTTCTCAAGGGGTTTAATCCCTTTTACTCCTTTTAGCAAGTAACCCCAACAAGGTAAAGTCTAGGAGGTTGTAATCCCTTTTACTCCTCCTAGCAACCTTTGCAATAGTCTTTCCAATAAAAAACAATGATAAAACTTGGTAGAGGGTATATTCCATTATATTCCTCCAAGGATATATCCAATAAAAAGCATGGAACAAGAAATACGAGATAAGAAATTGCATATTTCCTTTACCAATTCCAAGAGCATGGAAGACAAAACCCTAGTTACCAAGAATTTTCATCACCGTAGAAAGAGAAAGAACCTCCAATAGATAGCACACCACTTTACACCACAAGAAAAATGATAACCATAGCATATAAGAGAGAGATATTGATATTGCTCAAGAGGGGCACAAATTTCAACCAAGTAGCTCTTCTCATGTGAGAGATTTATGTTAAAATGAAATGAAAATGATCCTTATTTATAAAAAACTCCTAAAAAGTGTTTTTCCATATAAATTACAATAAACCAAAAAATAAGGGAGCCATTCTCCCTTTATTTCCCCCCTTTATATAATAAATTTAAATTTAACTTTAAAAAATGCACACAAGAAACCCTAAAAGGTGACATCAACCCTCTCTAGGGTGACGTTTTGACATTTTAGAAAGTTGTTGAGCAAAGGGAGGAGGTCGTTGGGCCTCATAAGGATCCTTATTCATGCGCTAGTCACATCTCTATGATGCAAAAGGTCTTCCTCCAAAAATTCAAAATTTCCATCAAAACAACATCATCACCACCCAAACCCTAGCCCTAGGGTGACACCAAGCCCTCCAAAGTGATGTTTTAGCCTCAAAAGGAAAATCATTGGGATTTCAAGGGAAAGGTGAGTTCCTACAAGGTCTCTTCCTTTGCTTCCAAAGGCAATGTTCCGCTCATTTACTTCCTCAAGGTCTGGGCTATGGCATCCAACCGTTGGGTTTCCTGCCCCAATGAAGGCCTAAACTGGGATTGTTCCTCCAAAGCATCCACCAAGAAGGTCCTGGAAAGACAGAAAAGTATGCCCTGCAAGGATCTCAAGTCAAAGCATCCTGGAAAGTAAAATCACATTTAATATAAGATCCATCTAAGCATGTACATGAAAAATTACCTCATCAAATTAAACAAGTGCTCAAAGACCCTATGAAATTTTCCAAGTTTAGGTATGGGAGGGTTGACAAAGTGACCTATTGGGTGAATCATTCATTAATTCAATGAGTGTTTCCTAGGTGGAAACCTCTCTAAGTCATGTAGATAAGATGAAGTGGATGGGGGTTAAGTCTTTTATGAATGGGGTTCATGACATACAAGGGTTCTTATTGTCTCATTTATGGGTTCCTTTGTAGAGGGTGTGCTTTCAATGCATCCTTTTTCCAAGCCTATTTATTGCTATTTTTTTTTAAGATGTTTCTAGGTTGAAGCCAAGGTGGGAATTCTACCTAAGAATGAAAA
The DNA here is from genome assembly GCA_000966675.3 of Picea glauca. Classification (NCBI taxonomy): domain Eukaryota; kingdom Viridiplantae; phylum Streptophyta; class Pinopsida; order Pinales; family Pinaceae; genus Picea; species Picea glauca. The sequence goes on from JZKD02S1866706.1 coordinate 277,911, forward strand.
ACATTTCCCACCTTGACTCTACCATGGTCACATTATGCTTTCCTAATTTGAAGAAAATGTGTGAGACTTCTACCTAAGCATGAAAAACATTTCCCACACATGATCTACCTTTGTTGGCATATTTATATTGTTATTTTTCACGGGTCCCATTAGTTACTTATGAGATACATTTCATTTTCTTTGGGATCCCTAGGTGAGCATATAGAAGGTTTATAATTGGCTTTTATCTTTTTCCAACTATAAATCTCTAGGCCTTTAGTCCCTTCTACCCATGAAATGGGGTACAATACCTTCTTAGGTCAATACACCCAAAAATCCAAAATATAAGGAGATGAATAAGGGGTGAAGTGTGAAAATTGGTAATTATGATCAAGAATGGCATGATGACTTATCAAGGGGACATCCCAGTAGAAAACCCATCCTTAAGAGTGGCCATTTACTAGGGCGCAATGTCAACCACCAAGGTGAAAAATAGAAAATAGCATAACTTCTAAGAAAAATTTCTATAATCAAAAGAAGATTTAAATGCAGCATAATAAAATGCCTGAAATATTAAAGTGAAACTTACCATAATACCTAACTTTTACCTCATGGAGAAAGACCCATCATCTTCTAGAACCAAGATGATGTGGTTGATGCCATCACCACGAATCCAGGATGTGTGGTGGTGAAGCAAATATCTGTCTTTTCATGTGGACGATGTAATTCATCTATCTCTTGGTACTCCATATCTGCAACCTGAGGGCCTCGAGACATCATCTCCTTAGTTATCCATAGAAATTGAGGATAACGTCCCCAATTTAATTAACTCTTATGTATATATAATATGTGGCTACGACCATGCGATCTAATATGAAAATTGTATTTCCTTGTTTTATTAATAAAATGTGATGCCAACTTCTAAGGGGACATGGACAAGAGATGGGGGATGAATTAATCCACAAGAGGGGGGGATTTCTAGGATAATGGACAAGACGGGTCCAAGGGGGAAATACCCATGTATATGAATCCAATCCATTTTTCTAAATTTGCTATTGTATATGAACCTTCCCATTTTTGATTGAGTGTTCCCAAAGCCAATCATTGGATGCATGTAATAGGGTGGGTGTGAGTGGTCAAGTCCCAAAGTTATTGGGTACATGAGGTTGAGTAAAATCAGCTTGGGGAAGAGTGTGAGTCAAGAAAGGAAAGCCAAATAAAGGAAACATGTATGGGTGGGAACAACAATTTTACACATGGAGGTTTTGTGCATGAGGAACAAGTAGAGAGAAAGGAAGAGAGATTGGAGTTGGTGCAACCATGGAGAGTGAATTATAGAAACATGGAGCGTATTAGAGCATGTTTGGAGCTAGAAACATGAAGAGTTGGGTTTTCAGGCGTGAATATTGAACTCTTGAGTGAGTTGCACTAGAACAACCAATGTGTGTTGTGTTTTGCTGGTAGTTTTCCTAGAAACAAGTTCCCTTGAGTTCCCAGCTAAAATATTCTTGGTTACCTATGCCAGAGATACCATGATAAATAAATGGGATGCCTAGTGGACTAAGATCAATGAAGGGGTACATTCCTTGGGTTGGGAAGGTCAATAGGAAGAGATATGATGGAAAATTGGGATAGTTGTAGGAAGATATCAGTGGGTTGTGAGTTTTATGAGCCGTGAGTGGAAAATGAGAGCCCACCCTATTTTGTGGATTATTAGCCTCAACTCGGGGGTGACTGGTTGTTGATATTTGGAATAGTTATTCTATGGTTGGGTGGAGCATCCTTCCCAAGCATCTGGTTGCATAACCATTGTTAAAATATACGTGTTTATATATTTTTTGTCTTGTATTTATGAGTTAAATTGTTGTGCATGATCTCTGTAAATGAGAATGATCTATATGTTGTTGTAATGAACTATTTACTACATTCATGTGTGTATTTATCATGTTGTATATTCATCTATTTTATGGTGATAGAAAATAGCTAAGTTTGTTTAAATTTGTAGCTAAAATCTATAGGAAATTAGTTAACAATAAATGAATTAATTTAGTTATCAGAAGATGCATTTTTATGAGTATTCCACACCATAATGTCCCTCACATGGGATGGGGGACGTTACATTATGGTATCAGAGTGTCTGGTTCGAACACCAGGCTTGGATGGGCTCAAGCTAGAGCAAATTGGTGAAATTATTTGTTACATATTTTTCCTATGACATATTTGGGGAAAAAAAGAGAATTCAGAGAGAAATCCCAAAAACATGTGGGAAAAATCTAGGTTTAAATGACTCTGGACTATTTAAGAGGTTCAATGGAGCCAAGCGATAAATTTGTAGATCAAAATTCAACCTGGAATGGTTGAAATTTGATTTTTAATGCCTGCCTCTATAGCTACAACTAGTTTGTTGAAACGATGGCCAAGATCATGTTGGATCTCGAGATCAATGACTGAGATTCACTTAAATAAATTTAAACCATTTGGAAGGTTGATCAAATCAACAAATGAGATTTAATTTTATCATTTGGAAGTTTAAAGAGATCGATAGTCCATATTCACTTGGACTGTGATCAAAATTTTCTAAGTGTGAGCTTCAATAGTAGAATCCATCGATGGATGATGGTTAGATCAATGAGTTTGGTGAAGTGTTGGAAATTCGCCAAGAGAAACTATCAATGGCCAACGACTGATGGATTGGCATTGACAGAGTTGGATGAAGTTGATATAATTAATGATCAAGATTCATTTCAGGGGTTGTGAAACAGATGAGATAGAAGGTTTAGATCAATTAGAGAAATGTAAAAAATTTGCTAAGTGTTAAAGTTCACCTACGAATCTTGTCGATGTTCAATGGTCAAGGATCAACATGATTTAACGAATTTTTCAAGCATCCATAGAGGATCAACGATAGCCAAAGATTGGCGTCGACAAAATCCCATGAAGTATTTTCAATTTCCAACAAGTGTCGTCGATGGTTGATGGGTCGGTGGTCAAAGGTCGACCAAATTCATCTAAGAATTTCAAGCAAAAGAAGTCATTGACAACTAACATGTCGATGGTTGGGCGTCGGATGATTTGGAAAAAAAATTGTATCATCCAAGAGAATTGGATGATGGTTGATGGGGGAAAGAGGATGATGATGTCATCATCCACATGGCATGCCACATCAATATCCATGTGTCATGCCACATTAGTAGCTTCCACGTCAGCCAACATAAGTGGCCGATGATCGACAATCAAGTCAGACGTTTTTGAAAAGTGTATTCGATAGTCATTTGGGATTGTTGATTGTCTATGGGTCGATGTTCAGACGTCAACAAAATTTATGGGGAGTTCCATTCACCAATGGAAATCACCGACGATCGATTTTCAGGGAAATGGGTCGATGGTCGACGATCGCATCAATAGTTTGGGAAAACTGATATGTGCACCCAAAGGAGAATATTGATCACCGATGGCCAATGTAGCACAAATTAATGGTTCAAATTCCACACGATTTGAGATTGACGACTCATATTTAAATGGATGTTACAGTAATAAAATAGTCAATTTTATATGGAAATTTAAAGAGTTTTTGGAATTTTGAAGGTCATTAACTTGCAGAGCATTTGTTTAGGGCCTAAATGACATTTTTAGACAATAAAAAACCAAAATAAGATTGTGTACTTAGGTACACTTTTCTTATTCATCTCAAATAAAATAACTTGGAGATATCTATCCAATGAGATAAACAGTTTGCAAAACAGATCTCGTATGAGAAAGTTACAGCCCAAAACAGTGAGGGTAAAATTTTGGCACAAGTGTTACTTCCAAGGGGAATAACTCCATGCTTAGAAGTCCATTTGGGGAACAAGAGCATTCGATGGAAATATTATGACCCATAGAAGCCAATGTTTGAGTCATATTTTGGTTACGGGTAATTGAAAATGCGCAGGAAGAGAAATAAGACACCTGTAGCATACAAGGGTAAATTGGGTAAAACAACATAAACTTCTTCAGACCATAAATTTCATCTTGGAGCTTGGATTTGAGAAAATGAATAGTCAATGGAAAGGTATTGAGGAGTAGAATAAATATGTCCACTTATAATTTTTAATTGGGAAATGAAAATTCTCAGAAACTAATAATAGATTTATGTTGCAGTAAAAAAGCGGAAAATTGCAGCATGTAGATATTGTAACTTTTCTCTTAGAACTCAGATTGAGGCATGAGTTGATCCAAATTATTTTTGAGGAATGATATAAAGGAATAAATATAACAAAGATATAACAAATATATAACAAAAAAATACACAGAGAAATGGCAAGGAACACAGTAATATAGTAAAGCTCATATTCTATTAATGACTTTCTGAAATACAAAAGACTGTAAAATGCAAAAACACACAAGCTAGCTAGAATGATGGCATCTTATCTCATAGAAGAGATGTGTTTTCTACACTCATTCACAAGAATATGATTGCATCGAGGGTCCAAAGGAATTTTTAACATAAATAATAAATTATAAAACCCTAAACATAAAAAAACCTAACCCTAAGAGATGAAGCACCAAAAATCACGTGGGCCCCGAAGGGGTAATTTGGTACATCAACTTCCTAGGGTCGTAACTTTTGCATACGATCTTAGTTTTAGGTGCATGTTATCTCATTGGAAAGAACTATTTGAGTATCACACATGCTATTGTCACATTTTATCTAAATCCTACAGTGTGACAGTGTCATTCCCAAAAATCCCTGTTTAGGGCCTCAAAAAGGCCCCAGACGTATAGGACCCAAAAAACTATATAAAAACTGCCAAAATGTAAACTAGTCTTTGAGCCAATGGAATAGGTGGGTGGCCACTGATATCCACCTAGATGATTCCTAACCCATTAGGAAGCAATGGTCTCTATTTCATCAAGTTCCTGCATTAGATGAGGAAACTTCTATTGAATCTGACCCCTGGTGATCCACTTGCCTTGATGAAGAAACTTCCCTTCTTTGACACCCTAATGGATTTTGATAGTCTATTGGTGGGTGTCCTTTGTATTGGTGTCCATGATACAATCAAATTTCACCTATTCGATTCAGGAAGGATTTATGTTTGTAGGAGTCAACTATTTGGTTGCATCTGAAGTGTCTAAGAGAGGTGGAAAATATGGTTGGAGTAGTTCCACATTAAATACCTAGTGAAAGACAAGGAAAGAGAAATACTTAATTCAAAATTATTCTCACCCATAGTATTTTTGATGGTGTAAGGCCCATATCAGAGTGGACACAACTTCCGGTGTGTTCCTGTGAGGTGCTCTTTCTACAAATCCAAACATACCTTATCTCCCACCTGAAATTTGTGTGGTACCCAATGCTGACCGTGGCACTATTTGTACTTGACATTGGATTTCTGAATAATATCATGAACTTGTTTTTGTATGTGATGAAAGTGCTCAACAAATTTGGCTACCCGATCAACCTCAGTTTCGGCATGGGAGGAATCTTCCTGTGCGACTACAATGGGTAGAGCTACGTCAACGAGGGCCAATGGTTGGAACCCCAAACACACCTGAAAAGGGTTGTGGCCAATAGAGTTGTGTATGGCTCTGTTTTAGCTTTGTTGAACATAAGGAATAATTTGATCCCATGTGCATGGATGTTTGGAATTATACATCCTCAAGATATGAACAATCATCCTGTTGACTACCTCTGTTTTTCCATTAGTTTGTGGGCGGAAGGCAGTTGATTTGGTCATCTTGGTGTCCATCATTGACCATAGGCTGGACCAAAAAGTTCTTAGGAACCTACTATCTCGATTGGATATAATAGTTTGTGGGAGCCCAAAATGAACCCAAACATGTGTGAATAAGAACTTGGCGGTGGCCTCGACTGTGATGCTATTCTTACAGGATCACAAAATTACCATCTCAGAGAATCGATCGACGACCATGAAGACACAATAATTCCCATGATTAGTTGAAGGCAGAACATACACGTAGTCCATGGATATAGACTCCCAAGGCCCATATTGAGTAGGCATATGTTATGACCCAAGGGGGCATACATTTGGTATCAGATATCAAGGTCTTGGGGTTTCACTGCTACGTCTGAGACACCTTGTAATTTTCACTAAAACTTTTTTTCAATGATGTTTCAAAAAAAACCCCTTGGAGGATATTTATTATACAGATCAAGGTACATGAGGTTAAAATTTCATCTCTTGAGGCTCTGATACCAAATTTTATGATCCAAATACTCAAAATATCATAAAATTACAGAAGTACACACCATGTACAAAATGTCAACATGGAGCACAACTCCAAGATAGATAAGTTACATAATAAATCCTTAAAGAATAGGGGAACCCCATCCAAATAACCAAATACCTTTCATACTTCACAATTCACCTCTAAATAATGAATACATGATCTGTTATATATAACTATTCACACTTTCACATGAGGCTGCTTTATCACTAGGCCAACCCTATTACATATGTATTTACACATTACATGTACATTTAGGCCCCTATATGCCCCCCCCCTTGGGGTCATATCATATACATTTAGCCATTTATATGCCCCTCTTGGGTCATAAGACATCATTGTTGTTATTTTATTTAGGCACCAACGAAGAATAATATTTATAAGCCCTTGACAAAAGGATTTTGGGGTATTCATGTGCAGATGTATTTAACGTATCACCAAAAAACATATCGCGTCTTCTTTCCATCTTTCTCTATTTAACAAATTATTTTTCTTCATATTAACCACCAAAGTTATTATTTCAAAGAGTGATTTGGTGAATTTAATTTTGAATTTATGAGAATAATCTCGAAGAATACGCCATTAATAATGGTCCTTATTTATTAACCATATGTCATTTCACATGAGATAAAAATTATTATTTTTTTGGTTAATGTGACACATGGTGGGGATTAATGGTGGAGCGGAGAAACAAGACATATACAAGAATATGAGAGATGTGCGCTTTTGTGGTCTTATGAAAAAATTGAAATATGACTAATTGTTGGCAGGTGGATAGATGAAAGAATAAGAAAATTTTGAAATGGTGAAGCAAACTCTGCTTCCACGGTCAATCTTAAAAGATTAAGTATTGAAACGTTGAGTATATGTGTAAAAGTCTTGAAGAGTTCACTAAGTGTTAAAAATGGGCGCATTGAGAAATAAAAACAATTTTTTTGAGATATGATATAAATTTTTCTTCCATGGTTGAATATTTATTTAAATAATTAGGAGCACTTGGAAATTCAAAATAACTCTAAGTACTTAAAAGAGGACAGATGAAAAATATGAACATACATTAGAAAAATAGTTATATCACAAAATTACGCTATTCTGGGAGGATAATGAAGAACAAGACTAAGTGTTGGTCCAAGTATTAGGAAACAAAATATGGAAATGCAATTTGGGGAAGGCGTAAATGAAAATAAGATTTGTAACTCCATTGTGGATAAAGTTTTTCAAAGTATGGAACTATAATAGAAGAGAAAGAGAAAGTAACTTAGAACATTTTAGGGTCAACAATTGGATCCAACTATGGGATAGTAACTCCCTGTGGGATACTAAGAATACAAAATCTCATCCATTGGGAAATGGAGTCATCTTAAAAATGGATAGTCATCTTTTAATTCTTCCTCTATGTATTTATATTCAAATATCACCTCCATTTAGCAATTGTTTTATTGTGCAAAATTTTGACTGAAGAAACAAACTATGTAGAAAGAAGATATACCTACCCTATTCTAATCAAAGGAAAGCTACACTTTTAGGTGTAGGTATATTTCCAATGGAGCCATTCAAGCATCCATATAATCTATGGAATGAAATCCAGAAATGTGAAACATATCGAGTCTAGTACCAAAGAATCAAGGGCATGTCCAAAGTTTGTTGAAGAAAAAATGAACGAGATCCGCTCAAAATATGATGACATTGCTTGGCCAACAATGCTTTGTAACCATGTTGTTGGCATGTTTTTCAGACAAAGGTAGAGTATGCGTGTTTTTCATTGATGGAAAATATCACGATCAGAAGCACAACGACAAAGATGGAATGGCAATATCAACAGAGCAATCTCAGGAGGAGGAGCAACAGTGATCGGGATCCCATTCAAAATTCTCGATGACCGTCAGATCCAAATTAAGACTAGAGGAGTGCACAAAAGAGGAGAAACTATCTCAGGCTTCAGATCTGAGTGCGAAGACCGACCATCGTCGGATCCAGAAGAAGGAGCAAAATCTTTAAGTACAAGATGAAGAGGGCTTAGAAAGTCTCGAAAGCAGGAGGACCGTTGATCCAAGAAGGACATGTGGAAAATAGCCAGAGTGCGATAAAGGTTTCATTTCGAAGTTTCACAGATCAGGAAATCCAAAGGAAAGAGGTTTTCTAACCCCTCGAACTCACGATATGTGAAATCACAATAAAAATCCTAACCATTGGAGTCATAGGACACATGGCAAGCGATTAGAATTTTGTTGACTTGCACATTGGAGAAGTCAATGGAGCATGGTGTGGGAACTCGCAATATGCGATATCCCGAAATGATTCGAGCCGTCAGATTGAGGGTTGATTTGAACCCTTCGATCAAGGTATGTTGTGGACCTTGGATGCAGAGGACACATGGCGAGCGATTGGAATCTCGCTGACTAGAAAGTCAAAGGAAGGAAATATTATAACCTTCCAACTCCTATATGTGAAATTGCGATAAGGACTGGCCCATGGTCATAGAAAAGGTCACATCGTCAAAGGCTAGAAGAAGGAGCTAGCACAAAGCTAAGCTCCATTTCGAGGATAGCGACTTGGAGTGTCGAGACATGTCATCACAAGAATGCCGAAATGAAGAAATGCGAAATTCCTCTTTGGTATAGGCTATGGTTACCACCAATGGTCATGTGAGAGGGAGGAGCTAGCAGAGCTAAGCCCCTTTTCAGAGATCACAACATGAAGAGTCAAGAATCTTCACCTTTGGATTACCGAAATGAGAAATGCGAAAATGCCTTTTGGTGTAGGTTGTGGTCACCATCGGTGATCATATGAGAGGGTGGATCTAGTGAAGCTAAGATATTTTTAGGCAATCACAATATGAAGATTCGAGACTCTTCACCATAGGATTGCCGATATGTGAAATGCGAAAGGCATTTTGATTAGGCCCATGGTCACAGCCAATGGGCATATGGAGTAAGCGTGAGACCCATAATTTGTAATCCAACGGTGCAGGTTAATCATGAATATGATCAAAGGGTCATTGTTTATTTTCATGATTAATTGCTCAGTTACGTTTTAGTTAGCATAATCAAATCATGGTTCTTGATCAGTTGGCGATTCAGTTGTTGAGACATTTCTTATTTTCCCAAGGATATTCGAGGTGTAACTAATGAGGTTGGTGTGTATAAAAGGAAATATGCAGTGACTGTGTAAGGTTGGATTTTCTAACCGAAACAATGAGATGAACTATAAGAAGGGTAAAATGATAGAATGTAGAGCATGAGATAAAACTCAGAGATGAGTAACATTCTCCAAACAGACAGAAGCAAGAGAAGAATAGCAGAATAACATGAAGCAAGAGTAGAATAGTAGAATAGCATGAAGTAGAGAAGAACTGCAGAACAATTTTTAAATCAGAGAAGAATTGCAGAACAATGAAGAAGGGGTAAGAATTGAAATACTTGTATTGTTTGTTTGTCAATCGCTTATTCATAATCAGGGAGGAAGAGTGGTGCTAGGGAGGATTGTGGTCCTATTATATTCAAGTTGGTGCTTGAATATTGGAAGTTGTATCTTCCATATAGTTTTGGATAGAAAACAGGGTGGTAGGGTGGTGCTCGGGAAAACACATAGTTTTATGTATACAAGTTGGTGCTTGTATAAATCGAGTTGGTGTTGGAATATTTAGGGAGTCAGTGCTTCATTCTAGTGTGTGCTAGAGAAACCAGAGAGTTGGTTCTCTCAACAAATTGGATCTTGTAAAACAAAGGTAGTAGCCTCACTTTGAGTTGGTGCTCAAACATAGATGATGTACAGAACTTAAAAGACTGCCTATCATTGCGAAGAAGAAGAGGTTTTCTCCCTTTATGGGTTAACTCATGAAAATATATCTCTGTGTATATCTTATGTGTGATTGATGCTCATTATTTATGTTGTCCATATGATGTATAATATTGATGGTCACTTGATGAAATATTAAAATTGGTTTAATAGACTTAAAATTGTTTAAGCACAGTAACAATTGATTCACCCCCCCTCTCAGTTGTCTTAGTAATTTCAACAATTGGTATCCGAGTGGGTTCCTTTTATTTAAAGGTAGATCTGTAAGCTTAAACATGACAAGTCATGAATGGAACAAATTTTTCCTTCTAGAAGGTTAGAATGAGAATATATTTAATGGCCTTAGGTGCTGATTTTTGGGAGGTAGTGGAGACTGGATATACAAAGCCTATTGTGCTAGCTTCCAAGGATGATAAGTTAGAGTTTAACTTTAATTCTAAGGGAATTAATTCCATCTTGAATGGACTTGTTGAAGCTAAGTTTGTAAAGGTGATGGATCTTGAAACTACCAAAGCAATGTGGGATAAACTTATTAGCAGTTATGAAGGAAATGAGAAAGTAAAACATGACAAACTTCAAACATATAGATTGAAATTTGAACAAATAAAGATGAATGAAGATGAAATAGTTAGCAAGTATTTTTTAAGATTTGAAGAACTTGTGAATTCCATGAAGGGTCTTGGTGAGAAGATTGAAGAACCATTTCTAGTTCACAAGATTTTAAGATCTCTGCTTGATAAATTTAATTCAAAAGTCTCTGTAATAGAAGAACTAAATGATATTAAAACTCTATTCATTGATCAACTCCTAGGAACTCTATCTGCATATGAAATGAGAATAAACAAAGATAAATCCATTACTAGAGAAGAATCTTTTAAAGCATACAAGAATACTGATTCAGAATTAGATGATATAGAGGCAAAATTTGTGAGAAGGTTAAAGAAAGGATCAGGAAAATATCAAGGAAAGATTCCCTTCAAATGTTTTAATTGTCATAAGACAGATCATTTTTCATCTAAGTGTCCTCACCATAAAAAGGACTAGAGCTCTGATGATGAAAATAAATACAAATTTAAGAAATATAGTAAAAAGAAAAGTTTGTGTGCAAACAATGACAACTCTTCAGAAGACATAGATAGTGATTCATCATGTGAAGACAAAGTGAATAATTTTATTCTTATGGCTATGGGATATCTTGATGATGAACACAAAAGAGGTGAAATGGATAATGAAGAAGCTATGGTAGATATGGAAGGTGAATTAGTCAGTGCTTTGAAAGAAATTGCCAGACTCAGATTTAAGAAGAGAAAACAAAAACAATTGTTGATGCAATTCAAAATGAATGATAAAAAAACTGATGAAGACTTTGCTCTACTAAAAGTTGAGTTGGAAGAGGCAATGAAAATAGAGGACAATCTGAAACAATATTTATCAGAGAAGAAAGAGAGGTGTGAAGCCTTAGAAGAAGAGATAGTAAAAACCAGAAAAGAAATGGAGAAGTGTAAGGCATTGTATCACCAAAATCTGTCAAGTATTAAAGGTTCAGAAGGATTATCCTTCATTCTAAATCAACAAGGAATCCAAAGTTGAAATATGGCTTGGGCTATGAAGAAGGATCAAGTAGTGATCTTCCAAGTAATACAAAACCCATCAAGTTTGTGAAATCTACAATCATTGACAAAAACCACTCTGTAGAGACAAAGAAAGAAAATCAATCACCAAGAAGGAATGAAAGAAAAAATACCCAAACCGAATCTGTAGATCAGAGAAATTATCAGCATGAAAGAAATCAACCCACTCAAAGAAGACCGACTTTTTCTAGATATAAAGGATTTTTCTATGGATATTGTTTCCTCTATTCTAATTTTGGTCACACATCTATAACTTGTTCTTTAAGACTTAGATATGAGCAATCAATATACTCAAGGAATAATTATCTTCCACAACAAAGATTGAGACAACCAAGTAAAAAACAACCACAGACTACAAATCATGTGATAGCTGGGAAAAGGACGCAGGTTAAGTACAACAACAATTATGAGCATAACAATCACTATGATCTGCTATTCAGTGAACCTGAATGTTACATCTACCATAATTATGGACATAAAGCTGCAAATTGTTGTTTAAAGAACTATAAGCTAGATCTGACTCCTACTGCTGAAAATTTCAAGGTTTGGAAGAAGAAAGAAGATGATCAGTGTGGATTAGTGTTATTAGACCAAAGACAAAATAATCCTTAGTATATTGACAGTGGATGTTCCAAACATATGACTGGAGATAAAAGTAAGTTTCTAACTCTAAGTGAAAAAAAATCAGGGATTGTAACTTTTGGAAACGATGCACCAGGAAAAATAAAAGGTAAAGGAATGGTAAGTCTGAGTAATGGAAAAGGAAAATCTCAAGATGTGTTATTTGTAGATGGTATGAAACATAATCTTCTTAGTGTCAATCAAGTCTGTGACCGAGGATGTGAGGTTGTTTTTACTTCTAAAGATTGTAAAATAAAGTATTTCAATTTAGGACAATTGGTTGCAAAAGGCATAAGAACAGAAAACAATGTCTATGTGTTAAAAGAAGAAAAAGAATAATGTCACTTAATCAAGTATGATGAATGTTGGCTATGGAATAGGAGACTTGGAAATCTAAATTTTGATCATATAATCAATATTAGAAACAATGGGGCAGTAAAGGATCTTCCAAAGATATCAAATCCATATGATTCTGTTTGTAAACCTTGCCAGATAGGAAAACTTACATGGACACAACTCAAATCTAAAAACTTCCCTTCAACATAAAAATCTCTCCAGTTAGTTCAAATGGATTTATGTGGACCGTCAAGGAAAGAAGGTACATGAAAATAAAACTATTTTATGTTGATTATTGATGATTATTCTAGACTAACATCGATTGTATTTTTGAAGGAAAAATCTAAAGCATTTGAAAAATTCAAAGTGTTTAAGTCTCTAACTGAGAATAAAATAGGAAAAAGATTGAAGGCAATAAGGTCTGATAGAGGAGGAGAGTTTATCTCATGGAACTTCAAAGATTTCTGTGATAAATATGGGATCAAAAGAGAGTACACAATCCCAAGAACTCCACAACAAAATGGAGTTGTTGAGAGATAGAACAGATCAATACAGCAAATGACAAGATCAATGATGAATGAGAGGAATATATATCATACATATTGGGTGGAACCAATCCATACAGTTGTTCACATTCTTAACAAAGCTCATCTCATACCACACAGTGACAAGACTCCTTATGAACTATGGTTTGGAAGACCTGCTTCAATCAAGCATTTTAAAGTCTTTGGGAGTAAATGTTATATCAAGAATAATGATGAAAATATTGGCAAATATGATGACAAGGTTGATGAAGGTATATTATTAGGTCATGATACAAACAGTAAAGGATACAGATGCTACAATAAGAGGTTGCATAAATTGTTTGATTGTATCGACATAAAAGTTGATGAAGAAATCCCAGTACGAAATTTAAGGAATGTTGAACCAAGCACAAAATATATAGTTGAAGATGAATATGAATAGGTCCAAGAATTAGAAAGAAAAGAATCTGAATTAGATGAAGATACGAATACTCCAACTAACACAAATCAATAGAAAGAAGCAAAGTCACTTCTCAGAATTGTTAGAAAGAATCATCCTGAAAATTAGATAATTGGAGATATAAATAAAGGAGTTCAGACAAGAAGGAAATTGATTAAAGACTCATAACAATCTCATGTTTCCTTTTTATCTATGACTAAACCTAATTTTTTTGATGAAGACAGCCAACATGATGATTGGATTAGAGCTATGAATGAAGAGCTTGATCAGATTGAGAAGAACAATACTTGGGAGCTTGTCCCTAGACTTGAAGATAAGAATGTAATAGGTTCCAAATGGGTGTTCAAGAATAAAATGAATGAAAAAGGACAAGTTAGAAATAAAGCTAGATTGGCTTGTAAAGGGTATGCACAAGTTGAAGGTCATGACTTTGATGAAAATTTTGCACCAGTGGAGAGATTGGAAGTCGTCAGAATGTTTCTTGCATATTCATGTCATAAGAACTTTAAAGTTTATCAGATGGATGTTAAGTAAACATTTCTTAATGGAGATCTAGAGGAAGAAGTATATATGGAAAAAACTGAAGGATTCTCATTGAAAGATAGTCCTGATTATGTTTTCAATATGAAGAAGGCATTATATGGACTGAAACAAGAACCACGAGTTTGGTATTATAGACTAGACAAATTTTTACAAGACAAAGGGTTCAAGAAAGGTATTGTTGACAACAATATCTACATTAAGTCCAAAGGTGATAATTTACTAGTTGTTTTGGTTTATGTAGATGATATTATTTTTGGTTGTACTAATGAATCCTTTGTCCAGTGGTTTTCTAACTCTATGAAAACATATTTTGAGATGTCCATGATAGGAGAGCTGTCATACTTTCTGGGTTTACAAGTAAATCAGAGTTATGCAGGAATATTTATCTCTCAAGAAAAATATTTGAAAGAGATGTTGAAGAAATTTCAAATGGAGGATTCCTCTCCTGTTAGTACACCTATGGGGGTTGGTTGCAAGCTCAGTAAAGATGATATTTCACATGATGTTGATCAAAGGACATATCGCTCTATGATAGGCAGTCTTCTGTACATCACAACATCCCGTCCTGATATAATGCAAGCTGTTGGAATGGTAGGTCGTTATCAATTTGCTCCTAAACAAAGTCATTTGGTATATTTCACAAGGATATTCAAATAATTGAAGGGAACAATGACTTATGGTCTATGGTATCCGATAAATCAGAATTTTCAGTTAACTGCTTATTCAGATGAAAATTGGGCAAATTGTGTGGATGAGAGAAAGAGCACTAGTGGAGGTGCATTCTTCCTAGGTGACTCGTTGGTAGCATGGATTAGTAAGAAGCAGGGATATATTTCCTTATCAACTATAGAGGCAGAGCACATTGCTGCTACTACTTGGTGCACTTAGATTTTATGGATGATTCAAACTCTTATAGATTTGAAGGTAAATTATATTGATTTGATTACAATTCACTGTGATAACAATACTGCCATTAGTGTCTCCAAGAATCCTATTCTTCATTCCAAGACGAAGCATATGCCAATAAAATACCATTTTCTCAGAGAACAAGTTACAAACAGATTCGTTCAGCTGAATTATATTCCTTCCACATAACAGAGAGTTGATATCTTTACTAAACCATTAGCAACGACCCCTTTTGGATATCTTCATCAAAAGTTGGGGGTTATAACTTCTTTCATCTAATCTATTCACCTGGTCAGGGGGAGTACTTATTGAATATCTGTTGTATTTCTAAGATGCTCATAGTTGACAGGGGGAGTATGTACTACAACAGCTCAGGGGAAATATGTTTCTTCTTTGACATTGATGTCAAAGGGGGAGAAAGTGTGGTAATTTCAAGGATGCTATAGTGGTATAATAGGATGTTTTTCAAGGGATTTCAAGGGGTTTCCATCAATGCCAAAGGGGGATATTGTTGGCATGTTTTTCAGAAAAAGGAAGAGTATGCATGTTTTTCATTGATGGAAAATATCACAATTAGCAAAACAACAACAATGATGGAATGACAAGATCAGCAGTGTAAGCTCAGGAGGAGGAGAAACAATGATCATCAGATCCAAATTAATACTGGAGGAGTGAAAAAAAGAGGAGAACAAATATTTAGCGTTAGATCTGAGTGCGAAGACTGACCATCGTCGTATCCAAAAGAAGGAGCACGATCTTTAAGTACAAGATGAAGCGAGCTTAGAAAGTCCCGAAAGCAGGAGGATCATTGATCCAAGAAGGACACATGGAAAACAATCAGAGCATGACAAAGGTTTCATTTGGGAATTTTGCATATCAGGAAATCCAAAGGAAACAGGTTCTATAACCCCTCTAACTCGCAATATGCGAAATCGCGATAACAATCCTGACCGTTGGAGTCATAGGACACGTGGAAAGAGATTGGAATTTTGTTGACTTGCACATTGGAGGAGTCAACGAAGCATGGTGTGGGAAATCGCGATATGAGATATCCCGAAATGATCTGAGCCGTCAGATTGAGGTTTGATCTAAACCCTTGGATCGAGGTATGTTGTGGAACATTGTATGTAGAGGACACATGGTGAGCGATTAGCATCTCACTGATTGTAAAGTCAAAGGAAGGAAATCCTATAACCTTCCAACTCGCGATATGAGAAATTGAGATAAGGATTGGCCCATAGTCATAGACAACATCACATCATCAAAGGCTAGAGGAAGGATCTAGCACAAATCTAAGCTCCATTTTGGGGATCGCGACTTGGAGTGTCGAGACACGTCATCACAGGAATTCCAAAATGCAGAAATGTGAAATACCTCTTTGGCATAGGCTGTGGTTACCGCTAGTGGTCATGTGAGAAGGAGGAGCTAGCGGAGCTAAGCCCCTTTTTGGAGATCACAACATGAAGAGTCAAGAATCTTCACCTCTGGATTACCAAAATGAGAAAACGTCTTTTGGTGTAGGTTGTGGTCACCGTCAGTGATCATATGAGAGGGTGGAGCTAGCAAAGCTAAGCTCTTTTTCGGTGATCGCAATATGAAGAGTCAAGACTCTTCACCATAGGATTTCCGATATGCAAAATGTGAAAGGAATTTTCATTAGGCCTGTGGTCACAGCCAGTGGGCATATGGAGTAAGCACGAGACCCATCATTTGTAATCCAATGGTGTAGGTTAATCAAGAATATGATCAAAGGCTCATTGTTTATTTTCATGATTAATTGCTGAGTTACGTTTCAGTTATCATAATCGAATCATGGTTCTTGATCGGTTGGTGATTCAGTTATTGAGACGTTTCCTCTTTTCCCAAGGAGATTCGAAGTGTAACTGATGAGGATGGTGTGTATGAAAGGAGAGATGCAATGACTCTGTAAGGTTGGTTGTTCTAACTGAAACAATGAGATGAACTATAAGAAGGGTAAAATTACATAATGCAGAGCATGAGATAAAACTCAGAGATGAGTAACAATCGCCAAACAGACATAAGCAAGAGTAGAATAGCAGAATATCATGAAGCAAGAGTAGAATGGTAGAATAGCATGAAGCAGAGCAGAACTGTAGAACATTTTTTGATCCAAAGAAGAATTACAGAATAGTGAAGAAGGTGTAAGAATTGAAATACCTATATTGTTTGTTTGCCAATCATTTATTCATAATCAGGGAGGAAGGGTGGTACTAGGGAGGAATTTGGTCCTATGATATTCAAGTTGGTGCTTGAATATTGGAAGTTGTATCTTCCATCTAGTTGTGGCTAGAAAACATGGTGGCAGGGTGGTGCTTGGGAAAACACAGAGTTTTCTGTATACAAGTTGGTGCTTGTATAAATCGATTTGGTGCTGGAATATTTAGGGAGTTGGTGCTTCCTTCTAGTGGGTGCTAGAGAAACCCGAGAGTTGGTGCTCTCAACAAAATGGATATTGTAAAACAGAGGTAGTAGTCTCACTTTGATTTGGTGCTCAAATATAGATGATGTACATATCTTAAAAGACTACCTATCATTTCGAAGAAGAAGAGGTTTTCTCCCTTTATGGGTTTCTTCATGAAAATATGTCTTTGTGTATATCTTATGTGTGATTGATGCTCATTATTTATGTTATCCATATGATGTATAATATTGATGGTCACTTGATGAAAGATTAAAAATGGTTTAATAGACTTAAAATATTTTAAGCACAGTAATAACTGATTCACCCCCCCTCTTAGTTGTCTTAGTAATTTCAACACATGTTTCAATATAATCAATTCTTGGTTTCTCAAAAATGTTGTTGTATTTGGTTGGATGAGGAATTTCCAATCTAATAACACTTTCATATTTCTCCTTATCTCCAGCCACTTCCAAGTTTCTTCATTCATCAACAATGTATTGAAAATATTCTTTCTTCATGTAATGGAAATATTTCCCATCACTATTCTCAGGATTGATTTCTTCCACCAATTCTTCTTACTGCCAATGTTATTTTGGATTTTCATCATCTATTGCAACATTTTTTGCATAAGTATATTGATTTAAATCTTCTTGTTCATTTGGTGGAGGCTCATCAATTTCATTCTCAAACTTATTGCTCAAAAGATATTCATATGGAGTATATTAAAGGATGAAATTTTCATTATATTACGTCCATATGGGAGAGGGTGGGTGGAAACATTTTTTAGAAAATGGAATTTCTAACACGTCCAAACTAGTAATGGTCCAAGGAAGCAATGAACAATACCATTCAAAAGCATCCCCATGCAGGGTTTGTAAAAATAATCGACATGTAACATTGTCTTCGGTAATATTGCAAACATCACATGTTCTCTTGAAATTACACAAATGTTTCTTTGCATATTTTGAAGTATTGTGAAAGAATGTGGAAATCTTTTCAATAGGAATACCATGCATATGAAAACCCACTTCTGGTATATTTATAGGGGTTCTATGAAATCACCTCCTTCTTTGGGAACTTGTTCCTTTTGTTGAGTCTTGTAAAGCCATTGATGGGATTGATGGAGAAGGGAAATGAACATAACATCATGAGAAAAATTCTTGAGAGGAGTCATAATATATATATTCTTGATATTTTTTAATCTTCCCAGTGGAATTGCTAGGAGTTTTAAAAGCACTTTCAATGGCATCTCCATGGGTTCATCCTCCCGAATATTTGATTGTTCTTGACTCTTTTTGAGGTCATTCAAACATATTTGAATAATATTTTCATAAACCCCATATATTTATAACAAGTATCAGTCTTCTTGAATCTTCTTTTCATCATTTTAAACCATGGAGAATCTAGTCCTTCAATCAGATATGAAACAAAGCCTCAGATATCTTGAAAATAAATGGCTCCCTAGTATGGTCGCCAAAATTGTTGATGTTTGAATCGGTCAAGATCGAAACAACAAACTCATGAGGATTTAAAATCCCCCTTTGTTTTTAAGTAGGTGCTACTCCTCTTTAATTTTTTTAAGGGTTTATCTTTGAAAATACTGGGACAATAATACAAATATGGGAGAATGTTGAGAGCAAAATCCAAACATTTTTCACTCAATTAAATACAAATATTTTAAAAGAAAGATACATACATCAAGAAATATTGAGAAATGGACCATGAATCTTTACTCATAAAATAAATCAAATTTGTATAAATATAATACAAAGAAATAATCATACCATGAATCTCACATCCATCACAATTTTAAATATTTTTTATCACAATTAAAAGAAGGTCCCACATAAATCAGAGAACTTTAAATGAGTATTTTCATTAAAATAAAAAAAGGATTTGATAGGTCAATTTCAAATATCTTTTACTCAATGCTCAGAGTTCAAAGATATAATTAAAATTAACCCCAAAGTAGCTCTCTCAATTTTTGTCAAAAAATAAAGTCTTTGATAATATTTGGAAAATAAAAGGTGTTTTTCCAATAGTGGTATGAGATTGGCTTCTGTGGACCAAAAAATAAAGAAATGTAAATAGAAAGAGTAGAAACAACACTAGAACAGAGAAGAGATGATGCAACACTTGAAAAGAAAAGAGGAAGCAATTGGAAGTCGGTTATATTTTTCTTATGACAGATAAAATATAACTGGGTGAATTATGAGGGAAAACATGAAAGGAATGTGATCAATTTGGAACTTACTATGATGGTATATCCTTCTTCATTTGCTTGTTGATGTGCCTCTTGTATCCTCATTGATAGAAGTTGCATGACTAGTTCCAACTGCCTCCAACTGATCTTCTTTAGTTATCTTAATTAAGGCTCGCTTTAAACAATCGTAAATGTATTCTTTCATTGGGGACACATTTATCTCTTGTCTAATTCTTATATCAAATAATATTCCTTCCAATTCTCTCGATTCAAATGAAAGTTGGTGAAGAGTCTCTTCTATGTCTTCGTTTTTATTTTCATAGCTCATTATCCAACTTTCGACTTCATTTTCATTATACTTAATTATGCTATTAAATTTCTCAACAAACAAGTCCTTTAGTATTTCCACATGTTCTTCAAATTGATGCCTTGTCATAAATTTGGAATTCAATATTAATTCGGGATATTGTGATTCTCCTGTGGTTCCTTCTAGGTCTATCTCAGTCAATCTATGATACAATGCTTCTTTTTTTATGACTACAACATCACATTCACCTAATATTTCTTTCAATACTTTTATCTTCTTTATCCAATAGGAATTTAGTTGTTTGATTCTAGTTGGAGAAGGTAGATCTGCTTCTTTCCTTTTTAATCTCGGTCATACCAGAAATTTTTAAAGTAAATGTGATGAAAACATCTTTGTAAAATCCTTCTTCATTATACAAATCATATTGGACTTATTCTCTTAAACTATTTAATTTTGAATGAAAAGAAACAATATTTCTCCCCATATCCTATGCTTCAATAACAAGAGCCATTCTCTTTTTAATATTTTCACCAACAAATTTTTTGACTGCAACTAAGAATCTTTACATTCCTTTCAATTTTAATCTCAACTCGGTCGGGATTTCTCCTTGGTTGAATAGCTACTAGCAGACTTACAAATATAGGTGGATGCATCAGAGACATTCTAATTATATAACCCTTTCTTTTAATCTCACATTCTGAGCTTCCATTTTTTCAACTGAAACCTCTAAAGAATCACTAGTAACTTTGTGAATATGAGATATTTTTTATGGTAGGAATTTATTCAAATCCACCTTTGCATCTTTGTTTTTCTTTCCCCTTGAATTCACACATTCAAATACTAGCTTCTTCAAATCCTGATCAAATAATGCATTATGCATGGTCAAATATTCTTCCTCGTAAAAGATAGGTTCTTGAATTACCAACTCATCACCAGTTTGGATCCTCTGCTCATCATTTGGAAACTCTATGTCTTCAATATTTGCATTGAGCTCCATATTTTTGAGAAGAACATATTTACCAGGTCTGTCTTCCTCCATTTGTTGTTGATTATTATGTATTTTCCTTTTGTTGGTTATAGGAAACTTTTGGTGTTTTTCAATATCCGTTTTGGGGTGCTAAGGTTCGTCACTGTCACCTGAATTTTCAACAAAATATTTATTTTTTTCATGAGTAACAATTTGGGGATTTTGTCTGGGTGTTCCACTTTTTTAGGAAGAGATCAGAGATTTTGAACTTCTTATTTTCATAATCTTTCCATGTTGTCAGCGTGCTTCATTCTTGCTAACAATTGTTTCAAGTTCTCCAATCAACACTTATTGAGATTTTTTTTCCTCGCTTTCTTCTCTATATATGTATGTGTTTATGTATGATACACTGAAGCCTACTGAAACCATGTGGTCCATAAAAAACTGTTGAGGGTCAAACCCTTTTAATAAATTTTCTAGCTTCAAATTATGTTCGTCAAATTGAGTTGCAAATTCATCAGTTTTGGTAGTGCTTCTCAATGTGGTTTCACCAACTTTCCATGGAAATATAATACACTATTTTTTGTTTCTTCGAAGAAAGAAATTTTCCTAGAATATGTATTGTCTACAGAATTCTATCATGAATATTTTATTAGAGACATAAAATGGTAAATAAGTTGAGGCCTCCTGGGAGAAATAAACTTGGATTATACTAGATTTTTCATTTGACTCAAAGTTTCCCCTTTTGTTTAAAAAATCCATTGCCTCTAATGAAATCCTTGAGGTGTTATTCCCAAAAATATTTTTTTTGAAATCCAAAAGGAAAGAATCATATACTTCATAAAAGTGATACATTGTTTTTTGTTTCCAAAGAGCAGGATACCAAGTATGTATTGGGTCTACTTTAGCATCGGTTTGTCTTTCTATATTTAGTCCTTGAAATACATGAAAATAGAAAATGGCAAAGACCAAGTACATAGACATGTGAAACTTCTTATGTTTTTTTTAAATTTGAGAGTTAGAACGAAATATTGGAGGATATAATTTAGGACCAATCAAAAATCCTTTTCCCTTTAACAAAATAATACAAGACATAGAGAGCTAGGCGCGAGATAGTTGCAGTTGAATCCACTCCCAATACCCTAGCAAGAAACCAAGCCATTTCTTTATAAGGTGTCTTAAATAAACTGACCTTAATTGTAGATAAATCTGTCGGGATTGTGGTTGGGTCTTCAAAACATTGAGGAAACAAATATTTTCCACCATTTTAGCTTTTATGAAATCTTTGGCTTGGTTAGCTTTGAATATTGTTGTAGGTTTTGATAGTTTGAGCATTCCACTAAAATTTGTTAGCGATAATGAAATTGGGGACCATCCATTTAACATGATAATTCTATGATCCTTTTTGAAATTATATGTGTACCATATTACCATATATTTTTCATAAAATACCTCCGAGACACATCCTACTTTAGCAATTCCAGACACCTAGACACCATTGTTGATATTTTCTTCAGAAGGCAACAAAGAATAATATCTATAAGCCCTTGACCATTGGTTTTTTGTGTCTTCCCGTGCAAATGTATTCAACATATCGCCACAAAAAATCTCATGTCTTTTTGCTATATTTCTCAGGAGTTGATGAAGGATTAATAGTCTTTGTCTATTTACCAAATGAGTTTTCTTCGTATTAACCACCAAAGTTGTTATTTCAAAGAGTGATTTGGAGAATTTAATTTTGAATTTATGAGAAAAGTATCGAATAATATACCCCTAATAATGGTACTTATGTACTAACCATCTATCATTTCACATGAGATAAACATTAAATGCTTTTTGGTTAATGTGACAAAGGGAAAGGATTCAAGACGAAACAAAGAAATAAGAAGTATACACGAATATGAGAGAATTTCGCTTCCCCGGTCTTATGAAAAACTTGAAATAGGACTGAGTGTTGGTGGGTGGAAAGATGAAATAATAAGAAAATTTTGGAGTGGTGAAGAAAAGTCCACTTCTACAGTCAATGTTAAAAGATTAAGTATTGAAATTTTGAGTAGATGCATAAAAGTATTGAAGAATCGACTAAGTGTAAAAAATGGGCGGACGAAGAAAAGAAAAGAAAGTTTTTGAGATATGGTATAGAATCCACTTTTGCAGTTGAAGATTGATTTAAATAAATAGGAGCACTCAAAAATTTGAAATAACACTAAATACTTAAAAGTGGATAGACAAAAATATGAACATACATTAGAAAAATAGTTATATCACGCGATTTTGCTATTCCAGGAGGACAATGAAGAAAAATACTAAGTGTTGGTCCAATTTGTAGGAAGCAGAATATGAAAATGGAATTTTTGGAAGGAGGAAATTAAAATAATATATGTATCTCTGTTGTGGATAAAAAAATTCAAAGTATGCAAGTATAATACAAGAGAAAGAGAAAGTAACTTAGAAAGTTTTAGGGTCAACATGGCCAAACTATGTAAAGGGTATATTGGAAATGATTAATAAAAGTAGTAATCGCTAGCTATGATACAAGAGGGATGAAAATGATGGAGGGGATACGATTCCATAAAAGTGAGTCATCTAGGTGGATATTGGTGGCCACCCACCTGTTCCATATTCCAACTAGCTCATCTAGACAATTTTTGGTTCATCACGTTTCTCTGTAATGGGGAAATTTCTTTGTAATTATGGGTTCTACACTTACGGGGATATCTTGAAGCCATACATAGCATCTAGGTGGATATCGGTAGCCACCCACCTGCTCCAATTGGATTATTTTGTAAGTTTTCATGTCAATACATCTTTTTGTACTTCCAAGGTCGTTTTGGGTTCTAAACAATGTTTTCTTAGCTTGCCACAATCAAACTGTAGATTGAGTTAGATTTTGACACCATATTGCATAGTTCTCAAAGATACCTTTCCAAAGAGATATTATGCGCCTAAAACAAAGATTGTATGCAAAAGTTACGACCCCAAGAAGTTAATGTACTAAATTACCCCAACGAGGCCCACATGACTTTTGGTGTTTCATCTCCTAGGGTTAAGTTTTTGGATGTAGAGGGTTTTGGCATTAATGTTTATCATAAAAAGGCCTTTAGAGCCTCATTGTAATTCTCTTCTTTCACATGAGTGTAGACGTCACATCTCTTCTCAGAGATAAAGATTCCACCATTCTAGCGAGTCTTGCACTCTGTATTTTTACCGTCTCTTTACAATTATTTCATTAATAGAAATCATGTATTGTTGTATTTCTCAGTTTCTAGAAATTTTCATGAGTATTTCATTGTAATATATATGCTTTCATTTTGTTCAGAAAATAATCCGGATAAGTGGTATCATAACATGCTTCTCTTGATCATTTTTCAACGCATGTCCCCAATGAGGTCTGAGTATAGCTAGTTGGGTCTCGAGGTTGTCTCTCTTGAGGAAAAACACTATTGCATGCCCAAGAAACCCTCAATGGCAGAATAAAATAAGAACAACGAAGTGAAATATTCTATTAACATGTTTCTTGAGAAATCTCTCATGCGACAGAGGGATCAAATGATGGATAATTTTGCACACATCCTTCAATGCCCGATGATAGCAATAGATGCATCTTCATCAAGCGACCATTTTGGAGGAACCTCTCCCTTCAAGGTACAAGTTAATTTTGATATTCCCGTATTTGAAGGTCAAATAGATGCAGATTCCCTAGAAAAATGGTTAAATCTATTAGAAGGTTATTTCTCTGTTCAAAAAATTTTCGACAGGGAAAATATCACCTTCGCACTCCTCAAGGATCTCCCCCATGTCAAACATTGGTGGGAAACTTACTGGGAGAAAAGTTCCACAGAGGAATTTGGAATATATGGGTTCGATCCCACTTGGTATTTTTTTGTGGATGTGATCAAGGGACAATACTACCATGTTGATAACTATGAATACCAGTACATGATATGGACCACGCTGAGGTAAGTGAAGAGCCAAACAATGCTGGAGTTAACAAATACTTTCCATACCTTGTGCACCAAGATGGGTATCAAAGACTCCGAGTGACATATGGTTCTAAAACACCGTGGAGATCTGCATAGGTACATTCAAACCAAAATGGATTTCCTAAACATCTCATCCTTAGGAGCTACCTCTAGATATGTTATCAAAATAGAGCATAAATTTAGGCACCAGAACAAATGGGAATTTGGGTCTGCAAATCCGCAACAACCAAAGAATGGTAAAGATGGCCCTAACCAACAACCTCTAGATAACCAGTCCAAGAAATAGGGCAATAAGGGGAAAGGAAAGATGAAGAATGACACTGGGAAGTGGTGTGACTTCCACAAAATCCTTTGGCACAACATCGATGAATGTCGTTTGAAACATTCATTGGTAGCCAAGGTCAAAGACATGGAGCTGAACCCTGATTCAAAATCCGATCCAGAAAATATTGAAAAAAGACAGATCATCAATGTAGACCCCACTGCTACTATAATGACCACAACAATTCAACCAAAAGAACCAATAGATATTGAAGAGGGGGAGAACCTCTCCCATTCACAAATGTGGGTGAAGGGGACCCCGTTGCATTTCATTGTTGATAACAATAGCTAGAATAACCTTATCTCAGCTAAGGTCATCAAATAGTTGGGGTTGTAGAAAACACCACACCCACAACCATACAACATCAGGTGGTTTCATCAGGGACGAGATTTCCATGTCAGCCAGCAGTGCCACCTGTCATATGGAATCCATCCCTTCAAGGATTAGGTAGTTTGTGATGTTGCCCCTCTTTATTTCTGTGATGTTGTTTTGGGCCAAGCATATATGTGGAAATGTCACGATGTTTATGAGTCTAGACCTCGTAGTGTCATTATTACTCTGGGAGGTCATCTCTATAGGATACCAGAGGTAGTTCCAACTACTATTCCACCAAAACAGAGCCGCAAGGTAATCTCTCATACTACAAAATTTATCATCTTCACAGTCTGTTCAAAGGATGCACAAAAGGACACTACAACCACTGTAGCCTCAACACCTTCTATGCAGAGAAAACAAATTGCAAAAGAGAAAAAAGATATTGTTTCTTCACCTACAATGGTGCCTACACAATGCCTTGTCAAACCCAAATACAACAAGTTGATGGAACAAATTCAAACCCTCGAACAAAAAGTTTGTGACAGCCTTCCACTGACCAGGTAGCGCAACTTCTCCAACAAAGTACATAACTCACCAAGATTCAGTTTCAGAAAACACTTTCCCCTCTTCCCCGGGAACTCAATGCAATGTATACCATTTCTTCCTAAGGGGGGGAGGAATGATCTAGGTGGATATTGGTGGCCACCCACCTGTTCCATATTCCAACTCGCTCATCTGGATAATTTTTAGTTTAGCACATTTCTATGTAATGGGGACATTTCTTTGTAATTGTGGGTTCTACACTTACAGGGTTTTCTTGAATCCCTACACAACATC
Source organism: Picea glauca (assembly GCA_000966675.3). Lineage (NCBI taxonomy): Eukaryota > Viridiplantae > Streptophyta > Pinopsida > Pinales > Pinaceae > Picea > Picea glauca. The sequence continues at coordinate 304,296 of JZKD02S1866706.1, forward strand.
CAGGTGGATATTGGTGGCCACCCACCTGTTCTAACTGGCTTATTTCTGAATTTTTCATGTAAGTACATATTTTTATACTTCCAGGGATGTTTTAGGGCTCTAGATAATGTTTTCTTGGCTTGCCACAGTCAAACTGTAGATAGAGTCAGATTTTGATGGCATAATGCATAGTTCTCGAAACAACCTTTACAACAAGCTATCATGTTCTTAAAACAGATATTGCATGCAAAGTTATGACCCCAGGAATTTAATGTACTAACTTACCCCAATGAGGCCCACATGACTTTTGGTGTTTCATCTCCTAGGGTCAGGTTTTTGGATGTCTAGGGTTTTGGAATTTATGTTTATCATAAAAAGGCCTCCAGATCTTCATTGTAATGATCTTCTTGCGAATGAGCATAGCCATCACATCTCTTCTCAGAGATAAAGCTGCCACCATTTTAGCGAGTCTTGCACTCTATATTTTTACAGTCTCTTTACAATTCTTTCATTAATAGAAATCATATATTGTTGTATTTCTCTATTTTTGGCAATTTTCATGAGTATTTCATTGTAATATCTCTACTTTCATTTCATTCTGAAAATAATCCAGATCAGAGAGGGATACAAGGGTGGAATATTCATGGGTATTAATCCAACCCACATTCGAGAAATTATTATCATTGTGTATGAACCTTCTATTTTGTTGTTGAGTGTTCTTGAAGCCAATCATTAAACTCATGTAAGAGGATTGGTGTGAGGAGTCACATCCCATAGTTTTTGGAAACATGTGGTTGAAGTACAATTAACATTGGGCAGAGTGAGAAATCACTTAGCTTGAGGAAAAAGAAAATTTTTATGGAGAAGAGGGACAATATTTGCATGCATATTTTAGGCAACAAGAGAGGATATGAGTGCTAGAAAGAGAAATATAGCCACAATATGCTTTAAGGAAACCATTATTGGGTCATGTGTTATGTTGGAAAAGAGGTCTATGTTCCTATAAAATGGTTTGTAAGCATGTAGTGCATTTTCCTGATGAGGGAATGACTAAAGTTCCTTATGAATGTTGCTGTGAGAAATTCTGAAGCAACTGAGTGTTCCTGGAGTCCAGAGATGAGAGATTCTTGGCCAAGAGAGTGCAATGAAAATTTTGATAAACAAATGGTATATCCTGAGGGATTGTGTGCAATGAAGGGGGTACATTCCTTGGGTTGTCCATGTCGTGGGGAAGAGAGTTGGAATATTGGAACTACTGTGGGAGTAGAACTTTGGTTTTGGGATTGTTGTGTGTGGAGAGTGGAGATATGGAGAGATAGATCTCCTTGTATACTCATGGACTTAATTGGGGGGTGGCATATTGTTGAGATAAAATGGAAAACAATACCTATGGAAAATTTGGAAAAATTTAGTTACTCAACATTTTGTATACTCATCAATATAGATAATTTTGGTTTAGTTATTTTTTTTCATAAGTGGATAGTTTAGGAGATATCCAATTTGGATAAAAATTCCTTGTCTGGAAAAAGGGGCGATAAAGGACAAAGTTGTCTTTTCTAGATTGATGCAGTTTTTTACTAGAGCATCAGATCAAAATTATGAGAGTTGTTTTTAATTCCCTGTCATTATTATTATTTGTTCTTCATACAAAATTTTCCCTGGTTCTTGACTTTTCTTCTACAAGTGACCGAAGTTGGTGTCTGGGATTAATTACACCATGATGAAAAGTGTACCAAAGGGGTAAATTAACAATATTCAAATGACCACAATTTTCTGCTAAGCGCTCAAAATTGAGAAGGAAGGTATTGATTGGAAATATATTGGACATGAGAATCTAGATATCCACTCATAATTTAGTTTTAAGTTGAAGGATCCTTAAGGAATCAGAAGGAAGGTGACTGGTTGACTTGAGAGACACCATGGAGTAGAATGGGAATTTCAGGAAGCCACAACTTTTGGCTCATAAATAAAATTTGAGCATGAGTATGGTTATTGGAAAGGTAATCCAGAGGATAACATGATAGAGGTTATAATTTCTCATGGGGATCATTGGGTTTCTCCATAAAGTTGCAGGAAAAAGTGGTATTAGATTCCATGAACCATGTAACTACTCGATGTGAAAAGTTTTCCAAATATTGTCAATTTGGAGAATCTTTCCCATATGATAGAGGTAAGTGATAGAGGTGATTGTTGGTAAGTAAGAGTATTGAAACTCATGATAGTTCCTATGCATAAGTATAGAGACACTTTTGAAGTGAAATATCTTGGAAAAATAAAAAGAGGTTGAGCTTATTAACAAGGAATTTTTAATAAGTAGAGGAGCACTCCAACATAGAGTGTTGGATGAATGGATTGATAGAAAGAGGATAATATTACACAAATGAGGATTGTGTGGGTTTATTATAAATTTATCCCAGGGTCCATTAGATATGGAAGAAGGTCAAGCTCATACAGTTGGTTGAAGCATCAAAGATCCGTAGAGGGAAGTGTGTAGCTGTAGTACATGTAATGAACGATTGACAAAGGGGAAGAGTGGAGAAATGATTAGTGTTCAAATGGTATATATTTTGAATGGTTTCAAAAGGTAAATAAATAAAATTTCTCACGAGAAACATGGATTCCAACAGGTGAAAAATTCCATTTGCATGAACAGGGAGTTAAGGAGGACTCCATAGCATTGAAGGTAGAAATGTAGTAAAGGATACAAAGCTTGCTGCAAGTGAGGGAAAATGAATCTCATGGGGTGAGGTGTGACTCATGGGATGGGTAAAATTAATCTCTAGGGCCTATCCTATGAGGACTTATAAGAGTTTCTAGTATGATTTGGCAATTGTAGTTGAATAATTTGCAATAAGAAAGTCATTTATATTATCAGAGTGCTTAGTGAAACCATGTTGAAATATTAATAATTTAAGGGATGAAGTAGTGAAGATAATTTCACTCTAAAGGGTGTAAAAGGAAACATAAAATAGTGCGTAGATATGTTCTATAGGGATTGAAAATCCAGGAAGCGAGTATGTGGATAAATTTGGAACATGATCCTTCTACATGAAGGAAGCAAGTGTGAGGTGGTAGCACTAGTGGAAAAATTGGATGAAAATGAAAATCAACCTAGTTGGGTTTGGCTAGAGGTGCTCAGCAAGAAGAGAAGGTCAGCAAGGAGATACAAGATTTCAACAATAAATAAATTAAATTGAAATATATATGTACTAGTGTTCATAGTGGAAGAGGGGAACATGTTTATATTTATGCCTTGAAGTCTCTTTCTAATAATGGTGGGTATCCATAAGGAAGACTGATAATAATTTTTCATCAATATGCATACATGTATAGCTTATGGAGGTGAACATCCGAAAGGTACGTTTTTGTCCACTCATGAGTGGAGGTATTTTCAGTAGATGATAAAGGTGCAAAAAATATTTTCATGTTGAGATATCCCCATGAGGTAGGACTATATAAAGACCCTATTGGAAGCCTAGAGCCATGATTATTTTATTTTTGAGATCTAGATAGTAGACTGTGAAGAACTTGTTTTTATGACAAGAATATTGGATTGCATTCTAAAACATGCATGCGTGGAATGCTACATATGTAGAAACAACTATTAATGGTAGCGATATTGGGATGAAGGTAGAGGCAAGGAAGCTTCCTCTATTATTAGTGGTGTACAGATGAGAAAAATGACAGTGCATAGGGATGAAACGATCTAGAAGGATTCAAGGAAAACCATGTACAACAAAATAAATAAATAAATAAAGCTAAAAAAAATATGCATTGGAGTGTATAATGGAAGTGAGGCATGATGCATACAATAAAATCTAAAGTACATGTGCATGGAGTAGGCATTATGAAATTGAATGTTTAATGCATATTTATGTTCATTTGTGCATGTGTACATGCCTAGACATTTATATGGCATGAGTGTATACTAAG
>JZKD02S1866706.1:316361-338161 GCA_000966675.3 Picea glauca
CTAGGGAAGTTTAAAGGTTTTGTAACGGGCCCATACATGCCCACATGATCAATCTAGGATAGTTTCAAAGCTTTTCTTAGATTACATCACAATAGGGAGTTAAAATGATAGTAACAAACCCACATGTCCACATGCTAGCCTCCTAGGGACTTTTGAATTACGCAAGGTTGTACCAAAGGCACTTAGTTAATTAGGTAATCAAACACTTGTAAGGACCAAGTGAAGTCCACATGCAGGAAGCTGACATCTAATTCACTAAAAATTGACACACTTTCACTCACACACAAAAGTCACTTATCACTCACATAGCTTCTTCTTGAAACGTGGAGGTCAAAGTAAATTTCCTCCAAAGGGATTCTGAAAAAACCCCACCCTTTTCTTGACGAAACTATCCACTCCCATTTTAAATCAACGAGGTTGGTTTACACCCCCAACCTCCCAAAACAACTACATCTAAAATATTTCTAAAAACTCACTAAGTTTTCCTCGACAGGAGGTGACAAAATAATTTTTTTAGTCTAGGTAGGATTTCAGGGATAGGCATCCAAATAACGCCCCGTTATCTGGTTCTCACATTGTCAAAACCACAGAAGTTGTCAAATAGGGAACTAAAAATCCTCCAAGTCAAGTGTTCCTAACACCATAAGGCAGGGAGATACCCGTGAAGGGTTGAAGGCCAAGGTCTAGTTGTTCTATATGTCCCCCCTTGAGGCACCCACCTCTTGGATGGGATCCAGCCCATGACCCATTTCTTGGGCCGAAAATCTAAATGTCACACTTTGACCGAGGTACCTAGTGACCAAATTTTAGGACATCTACCCAGGTGGCAATTTTGGGTTGTAATTGCACCTTGATTGGTTTTTGTGTGGCTATTGGGAAATATCACCAGCTCTTTCGGGATATGCCCCCTTTACCCCTCATTATAACCAGTTTTTCTATGCGTCCCCCCTTGAGGCACCCACCTCTTAGATGGGATCCAACCCATGACCCATTTCTTGGGTCAAAAATCTAAATGTCGCACTTTGACCGAGGTACCTAGTGACCAAATTTAAGGACATCCACCCAGGTGGCAATTTTGGGCTGTAATTGCACCTTGATTGGATTTTGTGTAGCTATTGGGAAATATCGCCAGCTCTTTGAGGATATGCCCCCTTTACCCCTCATTATAACCAATTATTTCATCCTTCACTAGTTTCTCTTCCAGTGACTTTAGACCCCACTGTTGAATACTATTGGAAGGTCCAGTGCTATTTGAGAGGTAGGACGTTACGTCTTCTAGGAAACGAGCATTTGTTTTCTTTTTTGATTCCCCACGCAGACAAAACCCACTTACCTAGATATATGCTTCTCTTTCAAAGAATTTTATGTATGATGCACCTCTGATTACAGTTTGATTTGGATATATATATATATATATATATATATATATATATATATTGTGTAAAATTCAACGTTTGCAACGAAAAGGCTCTTGTTTCTTTATTACTCTCACCACCATTTGCACACATTCACACAGCTATTTGGACATCATAGGGAACCCACAGAATCCCCATCCTTCACGATGCTTGCTAAACCTCCCTCTTATCTTAGGGGGAGTGTCTGGTCTTTCCCACTCATCAGCACTACCTTCACACACTCCTGTGAGTGCGACCATTTTAGGATCAACTTTGCTTGGTTCTACATTACTTGGGTCCACTTCCCAAGGTCATTCGTCCACTCACTCTCCTTTACATGGAAGCAAGAGACCAACTTCCTCTCAAGGGTGAAGCACCAACCCACCTAGCCCCCCTTAAGGATCAGGTTCACAACACACTCACTCCATGGTCGGAGCTAATCCTCCCACCCCACTACAGATGCCATATTTGGCCTCTCTCAACATACTGTATCTAAGAAAACTCACCAATGATCCTATATTCCATGCTCCCACATGGCCTGCAATTCCCACCAAACTACATTCGGACATACCAAAGTTTGAAGGAAAGGCAGGAAATGACCCTGCCAACCATGACATGACCTTTCGCTTATGGTGCTCTTCCAATAGCATTATGTATGATTCCATCAGACTACGATTATTTCAATGCATACTCATTGGCCCATCAGCTAAATGGTATGTAGAAGAAAAATCAGGGTCCCACGTGACTTTTGAGTCCTTGGCCAAGGCACTCTTGAACTTCTTTCAATTACCAATCCACCACGACAATGGTCTAGAAAAACTTTCTAATTTCAAACAAACCTTAGACACACATATCGCTAACCACATTCATGAGTGGCGTAGGTGACATAGTTTGTGCAAAGCAGAAACCACCAAGCAACAGTGTCTTGACTGGTTTCTTAGATCACTTGTCTCTCTCCTCGGTAAGGATGTAGCTTCCACCTTCCCTCAATCTGAAGAGGAAGCCATCAATAAGGCTCAACAGTATGACCTCATCTATGCACAGTCAGGGTACTTATACACTGTACTTCCTGATCTTCCAAAACCTGTGCCATTTGGCCAAGAAAAACCTGGGATGTCTCACTTAGTAGACGGACTGATTGGTACCACCACTCACCACGGTCCACAACCCCAACCACCACTGATGTATGGAACACCTCAATACCCGCCGACATACGAGGGCACTTCTTACTACCCCCCACCCCCTTATCAACAACCATACATTGTTGCTATACCTCCACCCATCAGTGGACCACTGCCGACACCCCCTATACATCCACCTATTCAAACGAGCTTTCGTACCCCCTCTACCTCAGCTTATAGTACTAGAAAAAGCACTACGCCTTCCTATGTACCTTATGGATCGTTACCACCACAAAATCCGTACTTCCCATTTCCTGGTCCCCCACAACCCATGGCTCCCCCACATCCTCATGCGAGGGTGAATTTTGTTCAACTCTCTGCCGTTCATCAATACCAAAATTTTGAACAGCTGAATACGGCCAATCCGACCCATCCGTCGAACAATGCCAAAAATAAAGGACGAAACAGGAACAACAACAACCCAGGTCAAGGTGGGAATTAACCCCAGCAGAACCAATCCACTGGGGGCAACCAGAACCAAGGGAATCAAAACCCCCAGGGGGGAAATAATAATAAGCGGCAAGGGAGAAATAATAATAATGTTAAAACCAAATTCCCTTGTGCCCTTTGTGGTGAGTTCCACCATTACACTCATCATTTCCCCCAAATCACTAATTTCAAATGGTTGAAAGACTCTGGTAGTCTTTCCCATCCTCCAGCATCGCCTGCCCCTCAGCAGGCACCACAACAATACATGCAACAACCCCCTCCTGCCATGTTGCAGAATCCTATTTCACATCAAGGTGTGATAAACACCCAACATGACACACAACATCCCCCACCTCAGATAGGACAATACCTCAACCCAAACAATCCAGCAGATCGCACAATTCTCCTCACTAGTGAGGAATAAATCCTTCTGCAAACACGTAATCAACAGTATCATGAACCCTCTGAGTCTCCTCCCATCCCTCCATAGACAAACCCTACACCAACGGGACCCCTGTTGGTGATTCCTTGCCCTACCACCGAGATACCTCTTCACATCCCTCGCATCCCATTGCACAGGAATTTCCACAACCCACAGGCTAGGGAAGCTCATAACTATAGTTTGGTAGATGACTTAGCATAATCCCTGGCTGCCATGTCAGTTTTGGAGGTCCTCCAGACTTGTTCCACTCAGCAGAAATCATTACTTTCCACCTTGGGGGCTGTCAACCCCACAGATACCCGACTCATTACCATTGATCTTGACAGCAGAGAACCTCGCCTTCCTACCTTGATCACTTTTCAAATACCAGTAAAAATACAGAACATCACAGTTCATTGGTGTATCATCGATGAAGGTGCCTCTACATGCATTATGTCCAAAACTGTATGGCAGAAACATGGTTCCCCTGAACTCATACGCTCTGCCATCACCTTATGAGCTTATGATGGACGACCATCGTCTCCTGAAGGGATCTTCCAAAATATCCATGTCGAACTTGGGGGAAAGACTATTCTCATTGACATCGAAGTTATCGATGCCCCACTCGATTATAATATTCTGTTCGGTCGTAGCTACATGTACACTATGAAGGCAGTGGCATCTTCTGTCTTTCGGACAATGATGTTCCCTCACAATGGGAAGATCATTACTATTGAGCAAGTCTCACATTATGAGCCTAATCCATCTACCAACATCAATAACATTCTTCCTCTCATCCACATGAGCCATGACGCATACCCACTCGTCGAGATGGGTCCTGGAATTTTCAAAGATCCATCATTGTTAGGAACTTACCATGGAGCACCACCACTCCTTCATCCTTCCAATCAATTATGCATCGTATCATCTAACGGAACTCACACAGAGGATACCTTCCTCCTACAGAGGCTTCTGTCATATCTAACATCCCACTCGTCGTAGAACTCCCCCCTCAAGAACCTCCTGCACACTCGTCGACCCCACCAGTCCATGATTCCACTTCTCCCCAAGGACATATCCCAGTTTGGGAGACAGTTCCCCAAGCCATCACCCAAATTCCCTTCTTTTACCCTCCACCAGGCATCAAATCTTTCCAGGTAGCCACAACGCTCACCCTACCTAATATGGTGTTAGCGATCCCAGTTTGGTATTTACACCCACCAAAGATGGTCCCTCGACCATCCCCTCCCCCCCAAACAGAAGGAATCCCCATGACGATTCCCATACTTACTCCCACCATACCCCCTACACCCCCACTCACTAACCCCCCTACCACAGCTAGGGGTAGGAGAAAGAAGAAGGAGCCCACAGCTCCACTTCCTCCATGCATCCAACCTCCTTACGCACTATGTGAGAAAGAGGGACACCAAACCAACAACTGCCCATATCTACCCGAGTTATGGAATTTGATTCCACTCAATCAAACTCCCCCAACACTCGCCACTATAGCCAGTACTACCACTACCACCCTCCATTCCAGTAGTAAAGGGTTGTGGACCAAATTCGCTTGCGCTATATGTTCAGAATATGGCCATTATACCCACCATTTCCCAGCACTGCCATGCTTTCGACAGACATTAGCTACAATACACCAAAGCTTCCAGAGCAACCCCAGTCCTACTACATCCTCCTTAACAAATATCACTGACATCCATTATGTCACCACTTTAGTCAATGAATGTATGAGACACCCTTTCTATCTATGCGACTCATTAGATCATTTTACATACCAGTGTCCTATGATCCTTGAATACAGGCAACACTAATTGACCCTGCTTCAATGACCCGCATAGTTGATAGTTGACATTACCTCATCACTAGAGGCTCTTCATGTCATTTCTCCTGAACTCGAGGCCCTTCCAATGCCTCGATGGTTCTTAGATGACTTATCTAAGGATTCACCCCCCAATCCCCCCAACTCTCCTACTCATTCACCCACAACCATTTTACACCCAACTACCACGGGTACCCCTCAATAATTCAATATCTGGTTTATGTCGAGCGAACCCTCACCATATCCTAGCATTGTTCCCCCTGCTTCTTCCTCACCAGGGGGAAACCACATGAAAACAGTCACCGATATCACTCCTCATGACCCCTTGTATTCCCGTCACTTCCATTGTGATGAAGAAATACTCGAAGATTTAAACCACCCCGACTATCCCTGGGATGCGCTGCACCACCACACACTCTTCTTTCCATAAGAAGCCTCCACACCTCCTAACCAACACCCCATCTACACGGTCAAAACCAAGGATTTTATCACATTAGGGCCTATCGACTGGTTCAAAAACCCCATTCTTGCCCCTGATTCTTTTGAAGAAGGCAACATGGCCAACATTTCCCCAACCATTAAAATTGACATTTCCATCAAAAATGGCATCGTCGAGGAAATCACCATTGGAGCTACTTGCACTCCTCAGGAAATCACCACCTATAAAGCCCTCTTCTAGGAATATTGAGATATTTTTTCCTGGTCATACAAAGAAATGCCTGGCCTCGATCCCTCTATTGTCGAACATCGCATCGACACCTAGCCCGACATTACACCATTTTGTCAAAAACAACAACTGCTACACCCATCCAAAGAAACGGCCATCAAAGCCGAAATTGACAAATTACGTGCTGTCAGGTTCATTTACCACATTGCCTATGCCTCATGGGTTTCCAACCCTGTACCCGTTAACAAAAAACAAGGCACTATCCGCATTTGCACATACTTTCGCGATCTCAATCATGCATGTCCCAAAGACAACTTTCCAACACCTTTCATCGATCAAATTATCGACGACCGCGCAGGCCATGAGGCTCTATCCTTTATGGATAGATTCTCTGGTTATAATCAAATTCAAATTCACCCCACCTATCAGTATAAAACCACATTCACTACCCCTTGGGGTACTTTTTCATATCGTTTCATGACTTTTGGCTTAAAGAATGCCGACGCAAATTTCCAATGGGTTATGACATACATCTTTCATGATCTGGCTCATATCATCCTCACCTACTTGGACGACCTCACAGCTCGATCCAAGAAATTCTCCCAACATCTTGATGATTTACGAATCATCTTTCAACGGTGTCATCAGTACAACATCTGCTTGAATCCTCTCAAGTGCGTATTCTGTGTCACCACAGGGTGCCTCCTCAGCTTTATCGTTTCCCAAAGTAGTATTACTGTGGACCCCCTCAAAGTCCAAGCTATCACCGAAATTCCACCTCCCCAGAATTTACGTTAACTTCAGAGCCTACAAGGCAAAGCTAACTTTCTACAACAGTTTTTCCCAGACTACGCCATATGCACACACGGTTTCCTTCGCTTACTAGGTCACAACATCCCATTTCATTGGGATGACCATGCCCAATAGTGTTTTGACGATCTTAAAACGACGCTCTCCAACGCACCTTTAATTAGTGCACCTGACTACAATCGTGACTATATCCTCTACGTATCAACATCAGCTATGTCAGTAGCAGGAGTTCTCGTCCAGCTAGGTGATTACAATCATGAGCATGTCATTTATTACATTAGTAAAAACCTCTTAGGGCCACCCTTGAAGTATAAACACAAAGAGAAACTTTCTCTTGCAGTCATCCTAGTAGTCCAGAAACTACGCCACTACATTCTGCTTCACACAACAAAGGTCATAACAGATTCCAACCCTATGCAATAGTTGCTCAATTGTTGGCAAGTTAATGGAAAATTTGCTCGATGGATTGTTATCCTTTAGGAGTACGACCTAGAGTTCTCAACACCCAAGAGTAAGAAGGCCCTAGTTCTTGCCGAACTTGTCACGACCCTCAACTCTGACACCACCAGTACCCCTGTCAACACTGACTTTCCCAACGACCACCTCTTTTACATCACTTTGAATGATCCTTGGTATGGCGACCTCCTCTTCTACCTCCGAACTCAAAAGTTTGGTAACCACCTTTCACAAGATGATCGTCATTTTATTCACCATCAGGCCCCCCGCTACCTCCTCATCGGAGACATCCTATACCGATGGGGATTTGACACCATTCTTTGTCGATGCCTGACTATTAACGAGGCTGATAGAGTCTTAAATGACTGCCACAACGATGCATGTGGGGGCCATATTTCGGGCATATCCACTACTCATGATATTATATGAGCCGATTAGTCTTGGCCTACCTTGTTTCACGATTGCATTCATGCCGTGAAACAATGTGAGCAATGTCATCTTTACGCCAATAAAGCCCGAGCTCCCCCCGCTCTTCTTCATCCCATCATCACTACTGGCCCTTTTTGTAAATGGGGCATCGACTTCATGACTTGTAATCCCCCCTCTAGCAATGGTCACAAATACATTGTTTTCGCCATCGATTACTTCACCAAATGGGCATAATCTATGCCCACCTTCAACAACACCGCTAACACTCCAACACATTTTTTCTTTAACCATGTCATATCTTGCTTTGGAGTACCACTCCAACTTGTTTTCGATCATGGGAAACACTTTGAGAATGAGATCTTCGTCGAACTCTCATCTCGATTAGGATTCTCTCATGAGTTTTCCTCACCATATTACCCTCAGTCTAACTGACAGGTCGAAGCAGTTAACAAGGTCCTCAAGACCATGTTACAGCACACAGTTAATAAACATAAAACCAATTGGCATCATATGTTATTTTCTGCGCTATGGGCTTACCGTACGGCTGTGAAAACAACTACTGGTTTCACACCATTTCATCTAGTCCATGGGGTTGAGGCCACTCTTCCCATCGAGTGCGAAATTCCCACCTTATGCACCGCAATTGAGGTATTACCCGACACTTCTCCAATGGAGCAGCGCTTGCTGAACTTAGAGTTTCTCGATGAAGATCGTCGATCTTCATTACAGAACAACGAGGTAGCTAAAAAACGATCCAAGGCTACCTTTGACCGACATGTCAACCTTCGCTCATTTCGAGAAGGTGACCTTGTCCTGGCTTATGATATTGCTCATGATACCTTTGGCCATGGAAAATTCGAGTCACTATGGCATGGCCCATACCTTATCCAACATTGCCTCACCAAAGGCGCATACATCCTAGCCTCCCCCGAAGGCCTCTCTCTCAAAGAACCTGTCAACGAGTTGTATATAAAGAAATTTTATGCTTAAATGTAGTCATTCTACTTTAGGTTATTTCTTTTATAGTGTTTTTAATCTTTTTTCCATCCCTCATGTCTAAACTATCATTTTTTCTATTGACAGATGCTTCCTCCATTGGCCTACCACATCGGTTACTTCGACGATGCCAGTCGTTGGACACAAAATCTCTCTTTGGCTGCTTGTTCTCTCTACACCCCCTCACATGAAATGCTCCATTCGAGCGGCATATGTTTGGGTTCAGCGACCAACAACCAAGACGAATACATTGTCATCATCAGCCTCCTGGTCAATGCCCAACATCATCATATTCGTCACCTTAGCGTCTTTCTCGACTCTCAACTAGTCGTACTCCAGCTCAACAATGTGTACTACATCCACGATCCTTGCCTCTTTTGCAAATACCTGCAGGTTAGACTTTTATCTCGACATTTTGATTCCATTACATTTACACATATTCCAAGACAATTGAATCAAATTACGAATAACCTAGCTAATATTGTGTTAGACTGGCATATATCACATCAAGCTACCTCTACACATACATAAACATATCAACAACCTGTCATCGCATATATAGATTAGACATCATCAATACATTAACAAAACACATGTAAACACCACATAGATCTCAAAATGTATACTCATGTATATATCGAAATGTCCACAGTGCCATCCAAATGTTTACATACAAAAATACAACTATCCACAGGCCAATGAAGCACCTCAGTACAAAATGGGCTCACCAGCCTATATACAAAAAAATACATCAATACATAGATCACCACTCATGGTGCCTCTAGATCATCACTGCTTGCCCCTCCCTCAGGCGATGGTGGCCCACCACCACCTGCCCCTCCCTCAGGCGGTGGTGGTCCACCCCCTATCGGTCCCTCCTTCCCTGGTGACAGTCGTCAGGTCATTGCAGCACCAGCCACTACTGCTCGTCGTACTACGGCCCGCCATGGCAGTGGAACCCCCACACACTACTCCAGGATACCCTCATCCTGGATGTGAGACCACATGCCCTTAGGCACATCCTATAACACCACCTCTAGGTGATGACGTATGTCCTCAAAATATCCTCCGGTAGCCACTGAAGGAGCATGTGATGGCCCAGCACCAGGGTCATCAAACTGGCATCTCCTTGCTGCCCTCTCTGGATCAGCTGGTCACACCATGGCATCCTCACGCCAATGTCTCTCTCCCTGTGGTAGTCTCTCTGGCTCCTGACGAGCCGATGCTCTCTGCAACTCGACCTCATGCCCGCAAGGTGCCACATATGCACATACAAACAAGCAACAAATAGTATTAGCATCTATATCATATACATATGTCATCCTATCTCAAAACACAAAAACATACATATCAACATCATCAACATACCTCGGAAGTCAAACACCTCCCCTGGAGGTAGCACCATGTCCGGATCCTCTCGGAAGTCAACCCTGGCATAGAGGTACTGCAATATCACCTACGGCATCTGCCGCCATACCTGCGCCACCTCTGTAGTAAAGAAGTGGCCACCCTTTCCACCACCATGGAAAAGCAAAACAATCAACCACCACCTCAGCCGCGGCTCTCGTTCCCTAGGCATAGCCAATAGAATCCTAGGGTGCAACATCGACACCTTCTCTAGAAACCAGGCCACCAGGATGGACTCGACGACAAACTCTCCCATATCCATGGACCGATAGTGGTCCAGCTGCCCTACCACCCTGGCATGCAGTGTAAGCCCCAGGCGAAGTGCTCGCCAGCCAACACTCTCTCCATCACCATCAACTAGCCACCACTGATCCGCTGTGCTACTAGTGAACCATAAACTCTCACAATCATCACTTCTATACAACAATTCGCTAGGGCATCCATCACCCCAATGCTCACGACTATGCCGGACATATAGTTCAACCCCGAACAATATCTCTAGTCAACCATTGCTAACGGCATATCCATTGGTAGCATCGGCTTTGGCGGTAGGGGTGTTCCCCGAAATGGGAGCCCAATCAAAAAATATACATCCTCCACCGCAGTGAAGGGAATCTACTCTCCCCGTACTATGAAGCAGTGCAGGTCCGTACTCCACATCCGGATAAGAAACTGCAGGAGATACTCCTGCACCCGTATCAATGGGCACTCAAAGAACTTCAGTAGCCCACAGGCTGCCAAAGTTACACGTACACCTGGCTCCTCAATATCCACAACGTCTCGTAGCTGGGACCAATCCCACTCTCGCCAACCAATAGGCATCATGCACAAATCTCACCTGCAACACATAAAACCGTCCTAAGTCAGCCACATGGACAATCAACAACATCAAAAAGACACATTTTACACCCATCAACCTTGCCTCCACGGCGTGGTTGTTTAACCCACAAGCGCTCACACATGCGCGCCTGTACACCCCACAAGCGTGCACTTGTGCACACCTGTTCACTACATAGGCATGCACATGTGCACACCTATTCACTACACAGGCACGCTCTCAGGCACGTCTGTTCACTTTGTTGTAGGAAAATATACCTGCAGACAGGTAGATTGCCTCTAAGAGCTTGACCCTAACTCTAGATAGAAAATGCTTAATGTGGACACGAACTTCCTTTCAAATCTATGTAAACTAACACATGAGAAGGAAGGATGACAGAAGTAACTTTTATCAACGTTTGTCCCTGCACGCTCCGAGTTGCACTCCAATCCTTTTCTCCTCGCTGAATTCTGCAGACAAACAAGATACAACCACTTCCTACTCTATTGATATTAGCTTGAAAACAGATCTATCAATTAATGATAAGTTCATGTGACATTAGACACAAACTAGAAAGAAACAAGCCAAGCGTGTCATATTGATGAGAATAACAACAACAATACTTACAATCGTAGATGCAAATGCAACAACTTCATCAAGTCCTCTTCGTCTAACCCTTGCCTGAAAGATCCACCACCTGGATAATGACAGCTTCACTGATCACTCTCCTTTGGATGACTGTGTGTTTCCTCCAAGATCATAAGTTTCATATCAACAGTTCTTCCCTCTTTCCACCATCATAGAGCCTGCTTATATAGGTTAAGAGGAGATTAACCTCTTGAGTTATCTTTAGAACAAGTTGGGAAATTCCTCCTTAGATCGGGGATCTCTTGATGAAACCAAGAATTCGAACACAACTACCTCCTAATCTCGAAAGATCCTCCCCTTATTCTCCTCAACGGGCCAACTACTGTCTCAGATTAGGCAGCGCTCCCTTAGAAGGGGCATCAGAGTGTTGTAGCGCTCCTTGGTAAGCTTTAGGGGAGCGCCATTGCTTTCAATATGAGCAACACTCCTTCAGAGGGGGCAGGGGAGCATTATAACGCTCCTTGAAGCCTTGTAGGGGAGTGCCAGCGCTTCTAGGGATGATATAGGGGAGTTCTCCCCCTCAAAACCTTTGTTTCAGAGCTCTTTTCAGGTGTTAAGAGTTATTTGACTTCAGTAAACCAGTTCTCCTTCTTCAAATCAAGCATATGAGATGTTCTAAGTGTCTCCTTAGTGTCGTTGACATGGCAGTATGTTCGAACATCATTTGCAACACTTGTTACCAAATTGTGACACTTGCGAAAGTTGTAAGGAAGATGCGTCACTTATGACAATTGAGAGGAACATGCGATGCTTATCCAGCTGAGTAATTTTGACGTGTAACTGATTTCCCCCCAAAGTATGAAGTTAGAAGATGTCAACTGATAACTGAAATACTTTGTAGACGTCCAAGCAAGGGTATAGACTCAGAGAACCTGATAGAAGCTACACACAAACATCCAACAAGTACCATGACATATTTCAAAACCCAAGGCAGGCATAACTATGCTTGGGTGATCAAGACTTAGCAGGATATGGCCGCCATAAAATACACTGCGGATCCATAATTGTATTGATAAAAAGGTATAGCCACTGAAGATACAATGTGGATCTATACTCTGATGACTCGGACTGATCGTAGCCACGAAGAATACACAGTGGATCTATGAGATGACAAGACATAGCCACGACCAATACAAAGTGGATCTATGTTACAGTGTATGTGTTCTTTGTCCAGTAGAAATTCTTTCAGAGCCTAGGCAAAGCATATATCAAAGTGATCACTCAACCCAGGGTCTTCTTACCAATCCTAATATGGCATGGATCTGACCATGCGAATAGATGTCTTGATGTCGAACATGGTAGAAACTACTTGATTACTGGTCAATGGTGTGAACCGTTAACAAGTGCGAGGGAGATCACCATTAATGTCAATGATTCCCAAGGCACCCTAGTACATTCCAGTGAATGTGAACAGATGAGATAAATTTGAACACCCGTGGAATCATTCGATCAGAGGTCAATGATGTAAACCTACTGTCGAATGTGAGGAGGCCTGCCATTGAGGCATGCAGGTCCCAAAGTACTAACTAGTTTCTAAGTCTGATTCCCGGATAATGTGTTGGAGTTGATAGGAATAGACTCGTCGAGGGAGGGCCTTGATGTATCCCCCATCAATGACACAAAACGAACATGGATATGTAATTGGTAGATCAGATGAACATGGACTGACACAGGTTTTGAGGCAAGATATTTGGGATGGTTGACTCTCGAGACGGATACTTCCCTTGAATACTGAGGCACAATAGCAAAACGTGACATGGACCAAAACCATGCAGTGGGTATCATGACTTGTGTCGGGTGACCCAAAGGAGCAAAAGGAACTCAAAGGATTGGCTCAGTTCAGAGGTTCAGCAGATTATGATATGTGCAAAGTGACAAAGTGCCGTGTTCAAGGGCGACTCTAAGAAGTGCTGGATGATGTTCTCAAGAGACTGCTTGGCTTGCTCCTTTCAATTTTTCCCCCCATCCAGATAGGTGAGTACCTCTTTTTGATTTGATGAGCTCGAGGAGGATAACACATGCTCGATATAACTCACCTTCGATAAGATCCTCTTCCTTTGTTTAACGAACCGAAAGAAGTAAGGGTTTGGTCCCATATGGGCCTGTCGATGTGTGCTTTAACGAGTCCAAAGATAGAAAAATTGAAGGTTTTTCAGGACTATAGAGTTTGTAAAAACAATTAAAAGATAACTCTCTCAGTTCCTTTTTCGTACAGTAGTCCAATGAGACCGAAAAAGGGTTAAACTATCGCTCGAAAGACGCCCTTTCTGACCTTTTAACGAGTGTGAAAGGAAGCAAGATCACTTGACAATCTTTTCATATTTAGAGAGTCTGAAAAGGGTTTAAAGGAGACTCCAGGGGGGGTTCCTTTTTCATGTGTTCATATCCGTACGGGTCCGAAACAGAGATAAACGTTTACCCGGTTACGTTCTCATATTGTCGATCTTGAGAACGAACTAAGACTATGCTCATAAGTGCGACAAGGTGAATAATCCATCAGGAGTGCCAGGAAACCTGCGATGCCAAAACTACAAACCAGGGTTTAGTGAAGCCATTACATCATTAGAGAAACCCAAAAAATGACCATACCTTATAAAAAATGAAAATTTATAAATAAGAATTGATTTGAAATTTTATTTACCATTTCATTTTGCAAGGATTTTGGAGTAGTGGTGATTATCATCTTGAAGTGGATCTTGTTTTGTTCGCTGCCGAAGCTATGGTCGACCATTTTGCTCATTGTTCAGTCCAGGTAGGTTTCCATCTCTTGCTCTTTCAATTGCATGGTTTCACATCTATTTTCATAGCCTTATTTATTTTAAAACACGAAGACCTAAGTCGCCCCAATTAGAACCAAATCGGCCTCTTTGAAAATCAATGGGAAAACGGGATTTGTTTTGCAAAAACGTTCTAGGAAAGGGTGGTTGAGATGCCAACACGCTAGAAGTCAATTAGATGAGTCATGTTTTAGCAAAGAATCCATGGGAAAACCCCCACGCACGCCCACACAGCCCCCAAAGTCGTTTTGAATTTTTAAAACGTTTTTATCATTGTTTTATAAATGTTAAATGTTTAGGAGAGGGTGTGGTGGTTAAAAAGAGTGAGTGGTTTCTTTTAGATGATGTGGGGATCTTATTTCATGTTTAAAATTGCTTCTGAAAATCGCCGAAATTGCCAAAATGTGGAAATAACGAATTTCTTGATTTTTTTTGTTTTGTAGGTAACTTTGGCAATCATGATTGAATGGAAAGAGAGGGAATATGAGATGGATGACTTAGCCGCCTTACGGAGACCTCGTACACGGGCCTCTTTGTGAGCTTGTGGTTTTCTCAAGTTCTTCAAGTTGCAAAAAATGAAGAGAGAGATGTTATTGCTCAAGCATATGATTAGCCTCTGGGATGTTGCAGAACAAGGATTCCATATCAGCACACAACTTTTAACCATTGAGTTAGAAGACGTGTACTTTTTGATCAGCCTCTCAAAAAGAGGGGTCCCTATATCTTTCACTGGGCAGAGGACATTACCTGAACAAGTGGACGTGTATCTAGCACACCACTGCATCCCAGGAGCAAGGTTGGTAGGGGGCAGAATCCCTATCAAGGATATTCGAGATTTTCCCCTCTGGTCTATACTGTTTTCTATCACGAGCATGATCGGTAGCACTAACGCTCATCTGGCATCAATATCGTAGGTGGCTTATGGTGTTCAGTGTTTGGAACCAACACTGTTCAACTGGAGTGCAGCGTTCCTTCGAAATCCGAAGGAACAAATCTCACGATGCAGGACTGGTTAGAAGCAGTTTGGTTATGGCTCATTTTTGGTCTCATTTTTTCTAGAGCGCATCCCTTAGATGCAACCTCAGATAGCACTGGCGGTGCGACCAGTGGATGAACCTAGGATGGAGAGGTGGACTAGTCTGTCTCCAAGGCTAGTGTCAGAGTCAGAGTTCCGTTTCACTGGTGATTTCTTTTCCTGGATGAGACAACATTACCTCTGGATAGAGGAATTCCCTTATGCTGATGTAGATTTCCGTGGGAGTATGGAATTGATTTTTCTCGCGGGGGAACACTAGGATGAGTCAGGTAAAATACTAAGCCATACCTTGTATAGTTTTTGTTCTTTAAGTTTTTGATGTATATATATATTTTTTGGGGGTATGTAAAAGAGTTCTAATAGATGTATTGTTTCCAACATGAAGACAAGGGAGCAGTGCACCCAGTTGATATACCGGTACCAGGGTGTCAAGGAGGCTCCCCGGTTGCAGCAGATCCAACAGTACTAGCAGTAGGTCTCCGAGAGGTTAAGAGGAACCTCCAAGGCCTTACGATGGGTATCCCTCCTCTGCGGAGGGGGGAAGTGCCTTTACATCTACAGAGGCACACTATAGGAGTACCAGAGAATATCAATTCTCTATTGAGGTGTGTAGTGCATGCGATGATGTGTTACTCGCAGCATAACATAGTGCGGGGATATTGGAGTCTCTCCGATGATCATGTTTTTTGTATGCCTTGTCAGGCGACGTTGTATGGGTGGAAAGACCCAATATTTTTCTCTTCTACATACTTTTTGATGTAATACAAACGTTTCAGTCATGCCATATATATATATATACAGTTTTGAGTTTTTATGATGCCAATGATTTGTACATGATGATGTCTGTGATGTGTTTTAATTTACATGTAATGTACAATTTTTTCTTTCCTTAAATCTTATATGTGGGCAAGATACCGATCCATGATATAATTAGCTAATGAATCCAAAACACTATTAAGTTATCTCAGAATGTGTCTACATTCAATGTAATCGAACATTCGTTCGAGACGACGAACTTGCAAGTGTAGACGTAGCAGGATAGGACTATAGATAGCGTAGATGCGGTTGAGTTGATACACCACAAGTTGGGAGTCTAAGTAAATAATGATGCGAGAGATACCTAGGGAGGAAGATTGGGTCAACAGTCCAATGATAGCATGATATTCTACCATATTGTTGGTTGCTGGTCCTAAACATATGCCTCCTGAACTCACCACCTAGTCAAATTGGTAAATAACCCAAGCTGCTGAAGCAATGTTCTGGGTATGTCGGCTAGCGCCATCTGCGAACCCAAAAAAGACAGGAAAGGAAGATGTCATCTGCGCATGAAAACACAGGCACAGTCATGAGTGGCAACGGTAAAGACTCAAGAACGCGAAAGAAATAGACATACCAAACTAAAATACAATAATGTACAAAGTACGGATGCTAGATGATCTAGGCATAGTACTTCTTAAGGTAAAGCCCGTTTCGGGGCTCTCTCAGGGAAATTCCATCATGATCAACTAATTCGTAGGAACCTTTATGTAAGACACGTTTCATGATGTAGGGACCATGCCACATGGGTTCTAACTTTCCTGTCCCCAATTTATCATGAGCTTGGTCGTAAACAAGGACTAAGTCTCCTTCCGTGAAAGTCCGAGGGTGAACGGATTTGTCATATTGACTTTTAATTCGTTTTTGATGTGCCTCATTGGCAAGAGCAGCATCGTGATGCATTTCGTCCATTTTGGATAGATACAAAAATCGTTCTTCTTCAGTATAAGTATGGGGCAGAAGTTCTACTTTTAGTTTGAGTGATGGAATCTCACACTCGATCGATAGGATGGCTTCAATGCCATAGACCAATTGGAAAGGAGTAAATCCAGTTGAAGTTTTCACAGAGGTGTGATAGGCCCAGAGAGTGGAGAACAGTTGTATATGCCACGATGTTTTGTTTTCCCCTACCATGCGTTGGATCATGGTTTTTAGGGCTTTGTTGATAGTCTCAACTTTTCCATTCGCTTGAGGGTAGTAAGGGGATGAGTTTTCATGGCGAAAACCCAATTTGACATGTAACTCACTCATCATCTGGTTTTTGAAGTGTGCACCATGGTCAGTGACAATGGCATGTGGTACACCGAAACGATTTATGATGTGGTTGAAGAGGAATAGAGCTGCAATACGACCATCATTCAGGAAGGTAGGCATAGCCTTAGCCCATTTGGTGAAGTAGTCAATGACGACGATGATGTAACCGTGCCCCCCGGATGAGGTAGGCTTACACTACATGAAATCGATTCCCCACTTGGAAAAGGGGCCGATGGCGATAATGGGATTCAGCACCATAGGGTGGGTGCGTGCCTTCTTGTTAAAGATTTGGCAGGGTGGGAATTTTTTGACGGCCTCGATGCAATCTTTGAAAATTGAGGGCTAAACATAGCCGGTACGTAGGATTTTTTGGGCTGTGGCCATCCCGAAAAGATGACCGCCACAGGCACCAATGTGACAATCATTCAAAATACGTTCATCCTCCTCATGAATCAGACATTGCCGAAAGATGGTGTCAATACCACGGTGATACAAAGTGTCACCGAGAATGATATAATGGCGAGAGTGGTGACGAATGCGTCGACGCTCTTTGCGAGAGATGTTGAGCTGAAAACGTTGGGTTTGAAGGTAGAGGAGAATGTATCCGTACCAAGGATATGAGGTGCTGATGAGGAAGATAGATTCGTTGGGGAGAGAATCTCTAGGTTCAATGTTTTCATCGGCACGAGGGAGAGCACAGATGAGCTCAGAAAACACTAGGGATTTTTTGGCTTTAGCCTTCATAAACTCAAGATTGAATTCTTGAAGAATGATGATCCATTTTGAATATTTTCCCCCAAGTACTTGGCGTGTCAAGACGTGGTACATAGGGTTGGAGTCTGCAATTACCGTGGTGGTGTGTAATAAGATGTAGTGGAGGAACCTTTGTACAACAATGATGGCTGCCAGAGCTAGTTTCTCAACATGCGAATATCTAAGTTCGGGTCCAGATAAACTTTTGCTCAGATAATAAATCACGTGTTCTTCGCTGTTGGGGTCTTCTTGAACTAACACCATGGAGATGGTGGAAGTAGAAGCGGCCAAGTAAAGGATATAATCCTTTGTATATTCAGGGGGATGTAACAAAGGTGCATGGGTCAAAGCGTGCTTGAGAGCATCGAATGACCATTGAGGGGTGTCATCCCGTATGAAAGGGACGTTCTTTTGCAGTAACCGCATAAATCCTTTAGTGATCTCGGCATAGTTACAGATGAAGCGGCGAAGAAAGTTTTCTTTGCCTTGCAAACTTTGGAGTTGGGTTAAATTGGTAGGTGGAGGTAAGGCTAAGATGGATTTGATATTTAAGGGATCCACCTTGATCCCATATTTGGAGACAATGAAACCGAGGAGTCGACTAGATTCGATAGTGAAAATGCATTTGTGTGGGTTCAAACGAATATAGTAGAATCGATATCGAAGAAAAATCGCTCGTAAATGATCAATTTTTCGGATCGATTTAGCGAATGTGCGGGTAAATCATCGAGATACGGTTCTGCTATATGTTTGATGTCATGAAAAGCGTACCACATGGCTCACTGGAAAGTAGCACCAACATTTTTAAGGCCAAAAGGTAGCTTTCAGTAGGCGAAAGTACCCCAAGGGAAGATGAAGGTTGTCTTGTGTTGATCAGTAGGTAAGATTTCAATCTGGTTATATCCAGAAAAACCATCCATGAAAGAGAAGATTACGCTCCCCGTGTAATTATCGATGATTTGATCGATGAAGGGCATAGGGTAGTTGTCCTTGGGACAAGCTTTGTTGAGGTCTTGATAGTCAACACAAACACGGATGGTCCCTTGTTTCTTAGCAACCAGAACAAGGTTGGAGACCCATTCGGTTAAAGGGACGGGATAGATGAAGCCAGATTTTAGAAGTTTTTCAACTTCTACCTTTATTGCTACGATTTTCTTGGGATGAACCGGGCGAAGATTTTGTCGAATCGGTTTCGCGTCAGGGTAGGTTTTAATTTCATGGACGACGATTGAAGGTTCGATCCCTAGCATTTCCTCGTAACTCCATGTGAAGACATCGCGGAATTCCTTGAATAAAGTGGTGTAAGAAACCACTTTGTTGGGTGTGCAATTAGCACCAAGGTTGATGTTTTCCACGACACCTTCTTTGATTGAAATGTCAATCGTAATTGTAGTAGAGCTGTTACCCATGTTCCCCTCAGAGAGAGTATCTTGTGTGAGGATAGGAGATGGTGGAGCTTCGGTAACATCGGGAGGGAAGACAGATAGTATGTCTTGGTGGATTTCTTCCAAAGGCAGAGGAAAAGAGGATCTATGGTGGTTATCATCCCAGGGTAGTTCATCGACGCTAAGCATTTCCATGATAGATTCGTCCGAAGGAAAAATTTGGGAAATGTAATCAATGACAGATGATAGGGAATCCAACCACGAGGGCACTGAATAAGTATCATGTGCCAATGAATGTAAAGTGTTGGAAGAGGGAGAAGCAGATTGAATAGTTATGTATGCGGCCTCGGCTGGGCTAAGTGACATAGTGTGACCAAGCACATCGAATTCCAAAGGACTAGGCACAATCCAAGGATCAGATGATTCCAAGGATTGATAAGGCATAGTCGAAATCATATTGACGGTGGCAATATGATGTGCGGTAGGTGGAAGTGGTGTAGGGAAGGTACCCATGAGGCTAGAATATTTCAATAAGCCAACACCAACGCTTTCATATGTAACCGGGTGGTCTCCCAAAAAGGGAATGTTGTTGGTAGCAGGGATGCGAGCATCAGGTGTGCAGAAATCAAGCTGATCGATGGTAACAATTTTTCCTTGATGGGGGAATTGTACACATCAAAACATCGACGAGGCAATGGAAGTCATGGCGTAGAACCAAATTCTTCCAAGTAGTAGGTTGTAATCGAGGGGAGCATCGACCACCATGATGTCAACAGTGACAGTTTTTCCGCCCAACTAAATGGCTAAGGATTGTAATAATCCATGAGGATGAAAACCTCATCCATCGAAGGCACGTAACATGGTAGTAGATTTGTTAAGGGCAGGTGATTTCAAGCCTTTCCAACAGGCTAGAGACATGACACAGGTGGAGGCTCCCTCATCCAGGATAGTCCGCTGGATTTGTTGATTGTGAACAACCACATTGATTTGGAAAGCTAGCTGGTGGGAGATTCGTGGTTGATGGTCATCTAGATTAAACGTGAGGTAGTTTGATGACTCAGGATCAAAAACACCGATAGAGGCTAAGAGCGTTCTACGTTGGCTGGGACAGTGTTGTAGAACTTCCAAGGCAGACATAGCACATGGGGCTTGGGCCAAATCTTCTACGATATTGTAGTTTTGGATAGTCCGTGAATTAGGATTGAAGGTATATTTCCAGATGGTGCTCTTAGGAGGGTGTAAGATGGAGTCAAAAGAAGGTTTCTCAATTTGGAGTGGCCTGGATGGAGGGCTAACAGATGGAGGAATGACGGAGGATGGTAACGATTCTAATGGAGAACCGTTAGCAGTCTTCGGATTATCAGGTTTAACTGGTGTGTCATATGTCACAGAGCGAGTTGTTAGATTAACTCCGTTAAACATGTAAATGTGGGCACTTGTTGAGGCCTCATCCTGGGGTTGGTTGGAACTGCCCCCCGACGTGGTTGTTTGTGCAACCAAAGATTGTTTCTGCGGAAAAGGCTGAGTGAGCACAGCGGATTGTGAAATTCCCTTGAAAATTTTGGCCACTTCATTGCGATGTGGGTAGTCTCGAGTGTAGTGATCGTCACCACAAATGAGACATGGGAATTTCGGTTTTTGTTGCGGTTGTATTCCAACAGCAGGGGTTTGCGGTTGGGTCTTGGGTTGTTCATTGTTGTTGTTCTTCTTTAGTTTGTTTCTCTCTTTCTTCTTGCCCCCAAGTTGTTGTGAAAGGGTTGAGTGGACTGCATTCACATTAGAGACCTGAGTTTGAGGGCGGGTAGAAGAGGGTGCAGTCAAACTGGGAGCAGCCGTCGAAGCGGGCCGCTGGATTGTTCCAGTAGAATGGGTAGTAGATTGAGTTTTGATGGAGCCAATAACTCCATCCGCATGCGAAGCAGTTGATGGTTTGGATGGATCATTAGTGGCATGGGTAGCGTTCAGTATCAACTCATATAGAGTACTGTATTGTGAATAGACTAAGTCTAAGTACTGATCTTGGGCAATGGCTTCTTCCTCGGTGACTACACCACCCATGGAAATGTCATGAGAAATCTGGGGTAACAACAATTTAGTGAACCATTCTGCTAACAATTGGTCAGGAATGACCACTTTGATTAGCCCTTGTCATCGTCTCCATTCATGAATTGTTATAAAAATAGGACTGTGGAGCAATAAAATAAAACAAATGCAGAAACAAAACACAGAAGACACACAATACAAGAGAGACACAGATTTACGTGGTTCACCCAGTGTGGGCTACGTCCAC
>JZKD02S1866706.1:342272-355096 GCA_000966675.3 Picea glauca
AAAAATAGGACCGCAGAGCAATAAAATAAAACAAATGCAGAAACAAAACATAGAAGACACACAATACAAGAGAGACACAGATTTACGTGGTTCACCCAGTGTGGGCTACGTCCACAAGAGCAATTGACAGGTCCTTCCTTTATTATTATCCAGCAAATGAAGGGATACAACCTACAACCAAACCCGCTGTAACTTCCTCTTCTTTCTCTCACAGTCTCCTCTCTCAGAATACAATATTCACCATCAACAATAGCCGCAATACATTTCCCTCATAAAAGAGGGTTGCCTTCTATTGCAAAAACCCTAACATAATCTCTACCATTAGATATGCAACCTTATAATGAATGGTCCATATTTACAATGAAATTACAATATACTTTTATAAGGCAATTCTTGCTTCAGGGGACGCTGCCCTTGAACCCCCGCTGGGGGCCCGCTTGCCCCCAGACGCCCCAGCTGGGGGGATGGACCCCCTGGATCCCGCAAAGGGGGTACCCCCCCTCTGCACTCCCCCACGTGGAAGAGTCTACATACTTCTGGGGTGTAAATACTTCATGGGGTATAAACACGGTTGAAAGCAAGGACCTATGAATCAGGAAGATAATCAGGCTCCACAACCAACATGAATGTGGTCGGAGATATGTATGGAAGTTTTCTCATGAAGGGAGGTTAATAGTTCAGTACCCATCTCGTATCGAATGGGTAGTTGGAAATGCGTGAGGATGGACATGGCGAGGGAGTTGAAATCGTGAAAGGATGTGCATGGTAATTCAATATACCATTTTGCTGCGGAACCCGTAAGTGTTCGTTGGAAAAGATGCAAACAAATCGAATCGTCCATGAGGGAGTTGGATGAACACCAAAAATGGAAGGTCATCACATGGTTGTTCGGGTCTTCTCCGTACTTTCCATCGAATTTTGGGATATTAGATGGAAGTTTAGCTAGAATAGCTGGCCAAACCAGAGAATGATAAATAGGATCATTCGTTAAACGAAACAAGTCTGGAAGGTCCAGAGTGGCTAGAAAAGGTAATTGTTGGTTAACCTGTGGGTAATGTTGGTGTGGCAGAGGGACACTAGTGGGGCCCAATACTGGGTTATGTGGATAATTATAACTTGTGGGCCCTCTCATGTGAGGTTGGTTTTGACCAAGGTACATAGGATTTGAGATGTTTTGAGAAGCACGTGTGAGCAGAGGATAACCGGATGGGTTTTGTGGTTTATAGGGTGGGTTTGGCATTTGTCCATAAGGGGGTTTTTGTGGGGTCTGAACATTTTGTCCTATCGAGAATTGTGGGTTTCCTTGGGAAAGGACGTTCCACATATTGGGTGCGACGGACACATTTTTTCCATGTGGTTGATGGTAGACTCTGGATTGAGGCTGCCCCCCAGCATGAGGGTGTCCCCCAAATGGAATTTGTCCTCCGGTGGGAGGATTCTCCCCAACATTAGGGTTCCCTCCGAATGGAATTTTTCCTCCAGTGGGAGGGTGCCCCCTAGTTTGAGGTAGAGTTTTGGGGATCTAAAAGCCAGACATCAATGACTGACCGGTGTTGCCGAGCGGGTTGGGACCACCAAGATTGGTCCCTCCGGGTTGTTGGATAGGTATGAAACTTCCCAGTATAATTTGGGTAGTAGTTTGGGCAGTGGTGGTAGTGGGAGCATTCGGTACCCTAAATCAAAAAGGGAGTGTAGGTCTTGGTGTTACAGGTGTGCGAATCGGGGCTTGATTAACTACCGCGTTACCGGTAGGGATAGTCGGAATGTGTGGGGCCATTATCAAATGGGCCGTCTGGAGGGGAATAGTAGACCTTAGGCTAACGGTCGGTGTGTTCGTACCAACAGATGGTGTGGCTGTAAAAGTGGTGGTACCAGTGAAGTGATTTGGGGGTACAGTGTAGGAAAAAGGTGCATCGGCACCTTCCCCTGTTCCATAAATATCTCGCACCAAATGTGGTGGACTTCAAACAACGTCTGCGGTCCAAAGGGGGTCACTGGATAAAGGAATTTGAGAAGACCCGGCCGGAATATCAGAAGGATTGATGACAACAAATTCTCCAATAGAATTTAGGTGGAGGATTTGTCATTCGTATCCCTCCGGAATGCGGTAAGATTCCGGAGATTCTAAGACAATTCGAAAATTCTCCAAAGGAATGGGAACTTCTTGTTGGGAAGTTGTAGTATTTTGAACCTCGCTCTGTTGAGGATATTCCTCTGTAGAATGAGGGGGTAAAGGGGTGTTTCCTTCCATATTCTTTGGATGAAGTCCCTGTAGCCTCTGCGAGTGGCGCGGAGGGTCGATGTTGGCAAAGAAGAGTTGGCGAAAGAGATCTATGGCCAACTAGCGAAAAGAAACAACACACGCTAAAAAATATAAGAATCACAACCAAGCAAACAAGACCTTCTTTTGATGACCGTACTAGTTGGTGATGAAATCCAATGTCGCGTGATCAAGTCCAGAAGGGGTGGGGATAAGGTGGAACAGTTACAATGGCGACCTACTTAATGGAATTATGACTTGGTGCAAGATTCCATGCAGTGATTGTGGATTTACCTCAAAGTGATCCCCATAATACGATCTGACCACCAAAATCAGTTAAACCATGGAGGGTTAGTCCCCGTAGCTCACCCGAATGCGACCTCGTGCGTAACCCCTGTGTGAGAGGGGGATCCTAGGTAGACTTATACGATAATTGGATTTTACTCTCCCTAACTCAAGATGCTAGTGTTTGTTTAAGAAACTTTGGAGAGTTATGCTCACAGCCCTAATCCAAAGTACTAAGCCTAGTCTACTGTTGGTGGAGGATCCTAGAAAAGAAAAAGTTCTAGATAACTTTTAATTAGCGTTGATTTTATGGTTGTTTTTTACACAAAGGGGTGCATAGAAGTGAAACAAATGGAATTATGACTCAGACCCAAAGAACGCATCAAATATGATAAGTAGTCATTTCATTTCGATGAACATCTATCTAAGGGAGAGAGAAGGTTATTTTCACTAACAAGAACAAATACGAGGTGTCCTCAAACGATTCTTTTTCTCAATCAAATCCTGATGTAATGCTAAAACTTTTAAATGCCCTATAATATGCACAATCAATCATGAAGATGTGTTTTATTGTTTGCATATGAATGATGATCAATTCGACACAATGCTCATCTTTCTAATTATCTTTTTGTATGAATGAAAACCAAACTAGCACAAGCAAAAGTCATACAAACAATACACCCTTACGTTGAAATCAAAACGAAAAGCGAAAGAAAAGAAACAATCAAAGAGAAGAACAAACTTCACACCCAAAAGCCAAAGTTGAAGAACAATGATCTTGACTAAAAGTAAGATGAAGAGGTCTGTAGGCCTTTGATGACCTTCACCAGGGTTTTTACTCAGTTAAACAGAGAGAAAGACAATGCATGAGTCTTGGACTCTACAAAATCCAAACTAGTAAGATGTTTATTCTTCAAGAAAAATTCAGATATCAAGGTTGAAAGGGAAGACACATTGACTCACAAGGTTACTCAGCAGAGGAGACACAGAGGCAAAACCTAGAAAAAGAAATTATGGAAGGTTTTTGGGCCAAAGAGGGCTGGTGCTCTATTGCCAAAGGCAAGGAGCATTATAGCGCTCTGTGTAAGACTATAGAGGAGCGTTGGCACTCTGTTAACACTGGGACAGGGGCGCCAGGTTCAAAAACTCCCAGAAATGTCAAAAAATCAAAAAATTGCAATTCAATTCCGACAGTTATGCTGAGTGTGATGGGGTAAGGAGCCAATCAGCTCATGAAACCAATCAAAAGAGGAGTGAACCAGGTCTGAAACAATCAAGGAATAGAACTAGGTCAATGAGGAGAATTCAAAATGAGAAGTTTCGATTTGAGGCTATCTCCCCAGTGGAGTCACCAGTTTCTGTTGTAGGAAAATCTCCCTGCGGACAGGTAGATTGCCTCTAAGAGCTTGACCCTAACTCTAGACAGAAAATGATTAACATGGACATTGAATTCCTTTCAATTCTATCTAAACTAACACATCAGAAGGAAGGATGACAGAAGTACCTTTTATCAACGTTTGTCCCTACACGCTCCGATTTGCGCTCCAATCCTTTGCTCCTCGCTGAGTTCTGCAGACAAACAAGATACAACCACTTCCTACTCTATTGATATTAGCTTGAAAACAGATCTATCAATTAATGATAAGTTCATGTGACATTAGACACAAACTAGAAATAAACAGGCCAAGCGTGTCATATTGATGAGAATAACGACAACAATACTTACAATCGTAGATGCGAATGTGATAGCTTTGTCAAGTCCTGTTCGTCTAACCCTTGCCTGAAAGATCCACAACCTGGATAACGACAGCTTCACTGATCACTCTCCTTTGGCTGACTATGTGTTTCCTCCAAGATCATAAGTTTCATATCGACAGTTCTTCCCTCTTTCCACCATCATAGAGCCTGCTTATATAGGTTAAGAGAAGCTTAACCTCTTGAGTTATCTTTAGAACAAGTTGGGAACTTCCTCCTTAGATCAGGGATCTCTTGATGAAACTAAGAATTTGAACACAACTACCTCCTAATCTCAAAAGATCCTCCCCTTATTCTCCTCAACGGGCCAACTACTACCTTAGATTAGGCAGTGCTCCCTTAGAAGGGGCATCAAAGCGCTATAGCACTCCTTGGTAATCTTTAGGGGAGCGCCAACACTTTCAAGATGGGCAACGCTCCTTCAGAGGGGGCAGGGGAGTGTTATAATGCTCCCTGAAGCCTTGTAGGGGAGCGCCAGTGCTTCTAGGGTTGATATAGGGGAGTGCTCCCCCTCAAAAACTTTGTTTCAGAGATCTTTTCAGGTGTTCAGAGTTAGTTGACTTTAGTAAACCAGTTCTCCTTCTTCAAATAAAGCATATGAGATGTTCTAAGTGTCTCCTCAGTGTCGTTGACATGGAATTATGTTCGAACATCATTTGCGGCACTTGTAACCAACTTGCGACACTTGCAAAAGTTGTAAGGAAGATGCGACACTTACGAAAATTGAGAGGAACATGTGACACTTATCCAGTTGAGTAATTTTGATGTGTAACACACTCTATAGATGCGCACATGTGCACACCTGTTTAGCCGACAGGCGCACCCATAGTGTGCGCCCTCTACCCCCTTACCAGTGTTCCCATGCACGCCTATCTGGTGGGCAGGCGTGCATGTGTGGGTGCCTACTACTAGATCGCCTGTACACGTGGGGCCCACACCCATAAACACCCCTTGTACGACCCTTCGTATAGCCCCTGCCCAAAAAATGAAACCCTAATTCTATGCAAGATGATCAGACCACTAACCTGAAGCTCACGGGTCCTCGATCGGATGCCTCATCCTCCCAAAATATCACAATCTCCTTTGAATGCTTCTCGTCCAATCACTATAACAGTAAGTACAAATGATGTGGCAATGTGGGCCCTATAGCTATATATAGGCCTTTTTTCCAAACTTCCACTCACCATTCCAGGAGCTCCATGCATCCATTTCTCGATCTGTCTTTAGCCAAGGGATCATCATCCCGTCATCTACATCATGATATTCCCTGGGCATCTTTTGATCCTGAGCCCCTAGGACTCCATTTTCCATACCCTAATCAGGTACGCATGTTCATATTCACACTTATCAAATACATGCTCATATATTTGATTCTCTTCAGATATTGTTCACGTCAAGTATTTGGTTTTCATGTGTGCAGGTACTTGGTCATCATACATCGACACAACCCCTTTAGGTATATACTCAGCACTAGCA
Organism: Picea glauca; assembly: GCA_000966675.3. NCBI lineage: Eukaryota > Viridiplantae > Streptophyta > Pinopsida > Pinales > Pinaceae > Picea > Picea glauca. The sequence continues at coordinate 348,049 of JZKD02S1866706.1, forward strand.
TGTATTCATTCCCTTTGAATCTCACTTACATTTCTAGTCACACCCTCTGACATTTGCCTCTAGGATCCCCATTTCTAGCTCTACAGTACCCACACCTCCATTTGCTTCTTCGGTACTGTCACCCGGTAGCACTCTTACCCACATGAGTTGTCCCATTCATAGCCCCCTTTTGTGCTTTTGACACTCATGTTGTTTTTCAAAAAACCCTTTAGGGATGGGAGTCCCAATAGTCTTACATAATGTCGCGAATCAGCCACATACTCCTTCCCCTCATTTTGCTATCTTTCCCAATGGACTCCCAGATTATATCTCTACGGTTCTATTTTTGGGTTGCGCCTCTGCAGTAGCATGAACTCTCCATTTCATCCACAATCCATTTTCCCATCTGCCAATCTCCCTTCATATCACCTACCTCATACAAAAACCCACCCATGGGGCCCCCACCCTCCTTCAGTTCTCTGAGAAAATTATGCCCTACCCAAGCCAACCATATCACACTGGGTCACCCGTTTCTATATTTGTACACTTCTCCCCAATTATTCATTATTTATTGTACAAACGCCTTTGTTTCCAATCATCACATTACCTTTTTATCGTCACCTTTGACGACCTTCTTCCCTTTTTGGCCAAACGCAACCCATGCCACCCTTGGTTGGGGCACTTCTTATCATCCACCCTTGTCGACATCATCCATATCTTCAGAGTACCCCACATGCCACTTACCTCTTCCCTCTGAGTTTGTTCACCTTGTCCTGCCTCTAGCACAACTTATCCCCTTTCTTGTCGTCCGCCTGACACTTGACCTCATTGAATGGTTGTAGCCACTTTTATCTCACATATACTCCAACCAAGGGCAGTATTGAGTCTTCCTACATCTTGAATTCGTCCATATACCTCCTCCACTTCCTAACCTCACCTAGTAGATTTCACGAAGCCATTTTCTTCTGGGAGTCGCGTCCCCCTTTTTTGTCGACATTAGCACAGTTTTCCAGAAGGGCGACAGTATCTTGATTCTCATTACCCACCTAATGAGAGATCTCAGACAGAACAGGGTGAACCACAATTGCTCCCTGTTGTCATTAACCCCCATAACATTCGATGTCAACACTTTCTCATGTTATAGTGGGTCTTACTTTGTGACTATTGCAGTTAGTTCTTTCACTTGCCGCAGACCTTTGAACTTGGTTGGGCTATCAATGCCCACAGAATCGGTGATACTTATTACCATGGTCACTGCCTACTCTTCAGAGTGTGTTCATCCACATAATTGTCTTCTACCTTTATTGTGACTGCGCCTGTGGGTGCTGCAGTTGTCTACAACAACACTTCATTCCTCTTTTTTGAGTTACATGACACAAGCATGGGGCATGCCCGCCTCGTTTGTACACAATTTTCTTTTTCAAACACCTCATGGATGGTTGGGTTCTACTGGTTCCTTTTTCCCTCCAATGGATCACTCTGGATGATCCCACTATTTCTCTCTCTTACAACCACACTCTCAGTAGAAGAAACATTGATGGATTTTGGCTATACATATGCTCCTAACCTCATCCATCAGGGGGCATATGTTATCACTGAAATTTCGTCCGCACGTGGTTACAAGAATTCAGCATCGTCAAACAGTTATGAAGTCATCCATGGACCTGAATTAACACCAAAGAATTCATAAAGGGTAAAAAACTATACAAAATAGTGAAAAATTGAAGAGCGCTATGAAGACACTGGGCGCGCGTGCACATGTGCGCAATAGGAATGCAGAAATAGTGAACATGTGCACGATGCACGATTGTTATCGAAAAAAGCTATGCACCTGAGAAACAACACATTTATGAGAGTGGTCGGCCTCCCACCCACTTCTGGTTCAGCTCCCAAGCCGATTTGACACTCAAATCTGGACTGGATTCGACTGGATGGCTGGTCAAAGACCTATAAATTCTCTAATTAGCCTCTTTACACACTACAAACTAGTTGAACAATAGCTCAAAGGAATGCTATAAAAAGGCCATGGATACACTTCATTTTTCAAGGAATTCAAAGCAAAGTTATTCTGCCATTATTCTTTTGAGGACTCTATCCTTTCCAAGAGTATATTTTCATCATTGCATTTGACAATCCATCTCACGCCTTGAGTGGAGCATCGCAAGCAAGGAATTTTCTATTATTTTTATGAAAAGTATTCACCGGGACATAAATGCAAGGAACCAAAGTTCTTCCAAATTGATGCATCATCTTCCTCTTCCTATGAATACATACCATCAAATGAGGACCCTGACCCAGAGGATGCTCAAACAAGTGTTCATGTTGCAGATTTGGTTTCCTCCCTTGTGGAACCAGAGGAACATGTCATATATCTTCATTCCCTCTCAGGTATTTCAGCCCCACATACATTGAATATCAAGGACTACATCAAACATAGACTGGTTGTGGTGTTGATTGATAGTGGTAGCACCCATAATTTTATTCATCGCAAGCTTGCTGAGCAGATCCATTTCTTTGTCCTCCCTGTTTCTAATTTTCAAATTATCATCGCTAATCATGGTACGATGAAGTGTGGGGGGTGTTGTGAGATTGTTAAACTCCAAATGGGTAATTATCATCTAAAAACTACATGTTCTCTATTGACATGGGAGGTTGTGATATATGTTTTGGTGTGGAATGGATTCTCACTCTAGGACCAATCACAATGGATTATCAGGAGTTATATATGAGCTTCACCCAAGAGGCTCACACCTATACCCTCCAAGGTCTTCAAGCGGGCTCTCCTAAAATCATCAGTTCTCACAGGATGGAAAAAATGTTAAATAAAGGCCCCCATGGTATGATCTCTCAATTGCATGCCATCTAGGTCACTGATCAAACCTCTCTGGTAGTCCCTCATAGCCTACAAATAATATTTGAAAATTATCCCAGGGTCTTTGAAGTTCCAACATACTTACATCTTTCCAGGGGTGAGCATGATCATAGAATCCCTCTCCTATTGGGAATTCAACTCCCCAATGTAAAATGAAATAGAAAATATGGTACATGAATTACTGGAGGTAGGGTTAATTGTCCCTAGTACCAACCCATATTCTTCTCCTTCAGTGATGGTCTTGAAGAAACAAGGTACCTGGCAAATCTGTCCCGATTTTCATGCCTTGAATAAATTGACCATCAAAGAAAAGTTTCCCATTCATGTCATTGATGATTTGTTGTATGAACTCCAAGGTGCCTATGTCTTCACCAAATTAGACCTTTTCTTTGACTATCACTAGATCTGGATGAAGGAGGCACATATTCTGAAGACTACTTTTCGAACTCATGAAGGACATTATGGATTATTGGTCATGCCTTTTGTCATTTGTAATTCCCCATCCACCTTCCAAAGTCTCATGAATAAAATATTGAACCTTAACTCAACAGTTTGTCTTGGTTTTCTTTGTTGACAACCTCATCTATAGTCACATGTGGGATAGCCAGCTTCTTCATGTGGACAAAGTCCTTCACCTACTACAGGACAACCAATTTTTCGTCAGAAATACCAAATGTTCCTTTGGAGCCAGCAAAATGGAATAATTGGGACACATTGTGGGTTGATAAGGGGTAAATGTGGACCCCAAAAAGATACAATATCTACAATAGTGGCCGCGACCCATGACCTTAAAGTTCCTAATGGTTTTTCTCGGTCTCATAGGATATTACAGGAAATTTTTCCACCATTATGGAAAAATTGTTAAGCCCTTGATCGACCTTCTTAGGAAGAATAAATTTGATTGGACACCTACTACTGATAAATCCTTCATAGAATTAAATAGGGCCATATACACTACTTATGTACTAGCAGCTCCTGAATTCAACAAAACCTTTGTGGTGGAATCATATGCTTTTGGCACTAGTATAGGCACAATGCTCACACAAGATGGTCAACCTGTGGCCTTTACTAGCAAAGTGTTGAGTGGTTGCGACATGGGGAGATCTATGTATGAAAAATAAATGATGGCCATTCTACATGCGGTGCAAACATGATGGCCATGTATTTTGGGGTGTCATTTTCATATCAAAATAGATCACCATAGTCTGAAGTATTTTCTGGAGCAATTATTATCCTCCCCAGAACAAAACAAGTGGCTGACAAAAATGTCAGGTTATGATTATGAAATCATATATAAAAAGGGAAAATACAATATAGTAGTCGATGCATTGTCAAGACAACATGAGAAGGATGGCTCCCTCTTTGTCTTATCCTTACCAGTATGTGATTGGATTGAATAAGTGTTCCAAGAGTGGCTAACACACCTGACTCTATCTAGGCTAATTCAGTGCCTTCAGGAGGACCCTAATCCTCCCATAGACTACACTTGTCAGGAAAATATTCTTAGATATAACGATTTCCTTGTTATATCTCCCTATTTAACACTCAAGCCACGTCTATTAAATGAGTTTCACTCATCATCTATTGTGGGTCACTTAGGCTTCCAAAAATACCTATGCTCGTGCTCGTTGTTCTTTTTTCTAGGAAGGAATGAAGAAGGATATCCTTCACTTTGTCACCAAATCTTAGGTGTGCCAACATAAAAAAGGTGAAACTATCAAGTCTCCAGGAGAACTACAACCCCTTCCCATTCCATCTTCTATGTGGATAGACATCTCCATGGAATTTATAGTGAGCCTTCCTAAAGCTAGGAACAAGTCCAACATCATGGTGGTGGTTGATCGCCTCTCCAAGTATTCTCATTTTTGTGCCTTACCCCACCCTTTCACACCAACACTAGTAGCACAGGTTTACCTTGATCATATTTTCAAGTTACATGGCATGCCCACCTCTATTGTATTTGATCATGACCCAACTTTCACCAACACATTTTGGAAAGATCTATTTAAATTGTAGGCTACCCAACTGAACATGAGCATAACCTATCACCCCTAGTATGATGGACAAACTAAAGTGGTCAACAATTTTTTGGAAACCTACTTGCATTTTTTTTCTTTAGACAAACAACACCAGTGGATGCAATGTCTCGCCTTGGAAGAATGGAAGTACAATACTTCCTATCATAAGGCCACTAAAATGACCCCATATGAAGCATTTTATGTCCAAAACACACCTACAATAACTACCTATCTTCTAGACATATCAAAATTACAATATATTGCTACAATGATGCAAGGTCACACAACCACCCTAACATCTCCAAAGGATAACCTCCACATGGCCCAAAATCACATGAATCAACATGTAGAACAACATCATTCAGAAAGGGTTTTTTAGGAAGGTGATTAGGTGTTTCTCAGGTTCCAACCTTACAAACAAACATCTCTCAAATCCCAGGGACATCAAAAGTTGACACCCGAGTTTTATGGGCCCTACCATATCATCAAGTGTATTGGTTCAGTGGCCTACAAATTGTCCCTTCCAGCTACTTCCAAAATCCATCTAGTGTTCCATGTTTCCTGTATGAATAAATTTTTTGGAAAAAATTGCAGGGTCCAAACCATCCTTCCAGAATTAGATGAAGAAGGCTCCCTTTGGCTCCAACTAGAAGCAGTCCTCAACTCCCATGAACATTAGTTTTGTGGAAAAATTATCAAGGAAGTGTTGATCAAGTGGAAGGAAACATCACCAGAGGATGATGTTATCACTTTGTAATTTCTTAGGCGAAAGAAGAAATGAGAAGAGGTAACTACAAAACCACTTTGGAGTCAAGGATCTATCCCTACAAGAATCATTGAGGGATGTATCTGTATGATTTAGAATTGTTTAAGTTTATAATGTGAGGCTAGTTATGATAGTACAAATTTTTTTGTGTGTTTTGAGTTGTTTGGTTTGAATAGGGGAAAAGGGGCCATTGGGAAAATGGAGTCACAATCCCGAGTTGATCAAAAACCAGGTCTGATAGGATAACATTGTAGGGAAGGGTAGGTAAATTCACTAGATCCTCAAGATTCAATGCATGTAGGAGATGAAATAGGTCTAAGAGTCCAATAAAAAACAAACCAATCAAGAATTCTGAATTGAATCTTCAGTGGAAAACACAAAAATCATTCCAAGCCAGAGATAGTGTATATTAAAATAATTTATGCTCTTGATATTCCCAGAACAATTTAGAATATAATAAGTAGTTGTGATAATAGAAAGAAAAATTTTACAGAGAAAGATACACTTCACCAATGAAATTTGTCACAAGAATCCTGAAATGGTTACACTGTATTACTAGATATCTTAATCAAATGGTCTCTGTAGACTTCTTTACAATCTGGATCTTATCCTACGAACAGGTCTCAACTGACCAACCCATAATACTTCAAAATTAGAAGTATTTATAAATTATTTACAATGAACTCTGTCATTAATGAGTAGGATCAAATTTAGGAAAATCTAAACTAATTATATTTCAGATTACAAAAATACGAGGATTATGCAGATCTACTAACATTTCTAGTGCTTGATTAGCTGGAGGTTGTTGATGATCTGTCTTCACTTCTATTGTGTTGTTGGTCTTTTTGCAGCTGATTGTGCTTTGCCCGATCAATTTGATTATTCACCTCCCAAAATTATGAAAAAATAGGGTCCAAGGAAGTCTTCTATTCTCCCAATATGAGATGTGTGTGTACAATCTAGGGGAGGTTTTTGTGTATCATCTTGTTTTGAGAAAACACCTCTCTATGTTTTTGTAAATTCATCTCCATCTGTCCGGGATCTGGGTTTGAAAAAGATGTGTCAAACAGGAAAATCTGGAATCGCGAAAAGTAGGGCTCAAAGATTCTCTTGATTCTCCAAATCCATGGAATATATGCAAAATATGACATAGGTTATTTTATTTCATCCTGTTAAGGAGAAAAACCTCTCTCGGTTTGTGAAAGTAAGCCTTTGTTTTCCCAAAACACGCTTGGTAAGAAAACTAGTTAAAACTAGTTTCGGGAGTGGTTTTTGGAGGGGGGAGAGTGGATTCTAGAGGGGGGGTTTGAAATCACATGGTAATGACATCTGGCAGAGGTGGTTTCAATTTTTGGGTCCCCCTTTGGTTGAGTGACGTCGGGGGGGGGTATGTTCCAGAATGGGAAAGGGGAG
>JZKD02S1866706.1:355150-368032 GCA_000966675.3 Picea glauca
TTATTATATTTTGTTTTTTTTTTAATTATATTTTATGTGTTTTATTTTATATTCATTTTTTTATTTGTTTTGATTTTTTTAATTTTTTAATTTTTAATTAATGTTTAATTATTTAATTAATTATTAATATCTTTTTAATTTTAATATATTATTACACTATTCTAATTTATAACCTAAACACACTAATCTAATTAAATGAACTTTACTAAGCTAAATAATATTAACAATGCCACTAACCATTCATTATTAACCTATTGTTTTTTTAGCCGAAGCTTGTTTTATTCATGTAGGGATAAAATTGGTGGAGGGGTGAAAAAGTGGAGGGTGAGAGAATGAAGGACGCAATAGGGTGATGAAGGATCGGGCGAAATGGATGGAGGGAAAAATGAAATCAACCGAGCCCAACAAACCAGGTGTCTTCATCACGAGAGCAATGCCAAATAGATAGTTGGAGAATCAAATCACCTATGATTATAGGACCCTAACATAGGCTCCACCTGGTGATGACAACTCTTTCAACAGGTGACAATAACCATAAAACATTGAACATGCAGACCAATTCTTTATCCATTGGTTTGATCCCAAACTACAACCTTTTCTATCCAACATCCTCTGTGGATGATCTTTAAGTAGAAAATTGATCTGTATATTCAATCTAAACTGAGAAAATATTTGAAATATGATCACAACCTAAGCTTATTTTCACACTACAAACCTGGCTACTGAAAAGATGCTTACCTGGTAAGGTTATTTATTTACATATAATCCTATACTAACATGCTGAAATTCTGTTTAGTTAGGTAATGGAAAAATGCCAATGAAGCCAATTTATCAGTTCATCCAATAGCTCAGCTCTTTCACTGTTTTTAACAAGCATCAGAAAAGCATTAGGAATGGATTTCCAACCTGACCTTCTGTTGATGGGCAAATTTGACATGCCATCAACTGGAAGAATAGATCCGGATCGAGGTTGTCTAATTAACCCAAGTTGTTTGGTGTAATCTATTCTGACGGGTTTAATGGCTCTATTAGCCAACTAAAGTCCTAAAACAAAGAAAATAAATAAACTACTTAATGTTAAAACTATAATAATATACATACTTTAATCTAATTATTTACAAATGTATTAAACAGAAAGGTAAATATGAACATGTCATTAATGAACAGAATAATTACAGGTTACAAGTTTTAGTGAGAGCCTTGCAAAATCAATGTTTTGTAATCATTCTCAAAAGTAGATAAAGAAAGCACATATTTAAGAATCCTAAATAAAACATGATTTGAAACAAAGATAGAGTGATGGTAAAATCCAATCAAATAACTTTCATGTTTCACTAATAAATAAAATGATGAAAATTAGAAGCAAATAAATCTAACTTGTTACTAGTTTCTTAATGTGTCTATGCCTTTGTACGATCCAAAACTCCAACTATCTTGCCTGTGAAAGAAATCTGCAGCAGGCTCGTACTAATGTCTCCTGAATAAATTCAAGGTGTCTATTGACAACTAGGATATAAGAACATAATAGTAGACATGTATGATCCAATGATCTTATAATTATGAATGATTATAGTAAGAAAAATCCTTATGTGAAGCATTCATTTTATCCATCAATTAAACATCAGGCATAAATCGTGATATTATAATTGATATAACAATCACAATCATAGAATATGGAACAACAAGTTATAGACAATATTTTAAAGCATTCAATGAAATGGAATATCATATGATAAAGAGGCAAAAGCTACGTAACATATCAATATTTCATAATAAAAAGGAAAAACATAGATGGAACAATTTTCACATTGGTATAAAGCCAAATGTAGATTAATTGTCCATATAGTTCTAAAAGTCACATGCCTATAATCTGTTCCAGCCAAGATGTCTACTACTTACAAAATGAATAGTATTTAAAGTGATTTTAAAACACATTCTCCTATCTCACAGGATAGGATAGGATTTCATAAAATCAAAAATATTACAAAAATAGTGGGCTAACAACCACTCATAACAAGAGTTGATTTTACTCAAAAATAAATCAAAGTTTTTGCAAAACATAAAAAAAACTACTAATCATTTAGATGCATAATCGAATATGTTTCCCCTATATGATTAACAATAGGATCTAGTATTTCCTGAAAAACAAAACAAAAATAAGTTAGAACATAACCCATAACTAATTTCTAATTTTTTGTTTAAAAGAGACTTGGCTACATAATCGAAAGATTCTATAGCAAGTTTTATCTTAGAAAACAAAATCAAATTCCAAATTGATTCAATTCAAAATAGACAACAGGAATAAAACATGAGAGAAAATTGTTTTACCATTTAAAAATTGACTAAAGATGGGTCAGGTAGTTCAGAATTTACTATCGCTTTGACACTTGTTGCATTTTTTATTACTATGTTTCCTGCTCTCTTGATCCGTTTAGATTTACTCTTTGCATGCACTTTGAGGCAGGGATGATTTTAAGGATGGAAATTTATTTTATAATGTAGAAACCTTGGTGAATGTTACTAATCCTTCATATGCGAACTATTAAATGTTTGACGATATTTTTGTAAAAATATTCAAATTTCTAAGGATTTAATATAGTTTGTATAAAATTTTGGCGATTTTAAAGGTAAAATATTTTTCTCTTATATAATTTGGGCGAATCATTTTTAGAATAGAGAATATTTTTTTGGGGAAAACCTTGGAAAATTAGCCCATGAGAGAAATTTATTCCCTAAAATCATCCCTGCTTTGTGGTCAATATTTTCTTGTCTCAATGATTCATTCATGATGGAACATGCTTGAATAAACACTTTGTCTTTTATATATCTTAGACATTTTATAGAGACTTCTCAACAAATAAAATGGCATGTCTAATTCAAAACCAATGAAATGCATAAGTAAGCGAATATGGTAAAGGAATACTAATCTATATCGACCCTCACAGGTCACGAATTGTTTGAGGATCAACAACAAGCTATGCCACCTAGTTTTAACCAGGGAGATGGGAATACCATTTTCGCAACACTTGATTTTTCAGGATGTCACAAACAAGCTCCATGGAACTCCTTCATTTCATGAGTTTTTGAACCATTTCTCACCAGTCGATGGAAGCCCTATTGCTTCACTTACAAACCCCTCGATTAACTCTAACTGTGTATCCCCAATTTTCACTCTACAACCATTGAAGGTTTGTGCGAAATCCTTTGCCACCTGAAGTTTATAGCCTTCAAATATTTTAAGGAAAGCATCCCAGCCTTGGCTTTTTAAGTCCTCGATTGCATCATCATGAGAGAGTAACGCCTGGCACCCATTCGGCTCGAAGAAAATGAAAAGAGACATGAAAAATGTGACTAGAATGTAACAGGGATAACTCAAAATAGTTTTAGGTCTGAATTGTAGGGGCGATAGGAACAAATCCAAATATATAGTGGGGAAATGACCATAACAAAGACTCTTTGTTATCATAGCAAAGGTAGTGGGAGAAAAGACCAAGGGTTTGATCGTTGATGCTTTACCATTCCATGTAATGAGAATGAGACATACAGAGTATTGAAACCCTGTGAATGCAATGAATGGCTCATTAATACGTTGTGCCAGCAAGGTGAGGTAAGGACACGAGTACAACAGGTGCGCATTGATTGTCATAACTACTAAATTGACTATTGAATTTGCAAGGGGTTTATCAAATATATCAAAAAGGCTCTTCATAAATTGAATACAAACCATTGAACCATATAATAACTATATCAAAAATCAAAACATCGAAAAACAAGTCACTCAAACATTGGATTTAGATTTGATATAGGCATGAAGACCTTTAAAAAAATGCATTCTAAGTCATACGAATTATAACACCAAGCTAGGTTTTATGTTTGATTCATGATTACAGTCATGAATCTAACATAAAACAAAATGAAAGCGTAGACAATAAGAGATTCAAAATATTTCTTAACCCAGTAATTATCTCAAAATTCTAAAAAAACGTTTACGAAATCGAGGGGAAGGAAGCTACAAAAAATGAAATTTCTTGTTCAAATATAAAAATCACGTGGGGCTGCCAACAATGGTGACGTACTAGGCGAAGAAATTATCTCTACATCACCAAAAAAATCATGTTAGGACAGATCAGAATGATTGAAAAATTAAAGAATAATCGACAGCAAGTCAAGCATTCTGATCAAACTCAGAAAATCACATAGTCTAGCATCAGATGTGTTTCTGTCCAAATGCAATTTGGTGACAAGTTCTAATTACGAGTGAGATGACGTTTAAGCAACTATCTCCAATAATTTTGACATGGTCGCTACTGCCAGCAGGTGTCCATAGCCTCGACAGGGATGTCATTTAACCCACTCTAACACCTCTACCTTGTCAAAGAATTATCCATTCAAGATGAAGGGAATTTTTACGATCAATTCCAAAAAGTCATACCTGATAATTTTCTTAAACCCGACATTGCTTTGCTGCCAGTAGGCCTGTTCAGTACCCCGACGAGGTTTCCTTGGCATCATGCATGTATTTACCTATTTCCAGCAGACCTATTCAGTATCTCGGTGGGTTTACAGACACTTCCCACACTTTTCAGTGCTTTCAACCCTCGATAATTTATTTACAATTTGACATAAACTTTATGATATTCAAGAGAGCGGGGTGATGCTAAAAATTTCAGATTTTGAAAAACTTGATATTTTCCAATTTAATTTCTTGCTTGATGACCTTCATCATGATTTGGAATTTTAGTTTTTTATTAAGAAAAACCTCTTGAGGACATGGAGGCATACTTGACTTGTTTTCTTTAAAAAAGGGGACAACGTTAAGAGTTTTAATAATGATCGTATCTTCTCGTGATTATAAAGAGAAACTAGGAAAACTATTTTGAACAAAAAAATTCTTCTGCTAATTTGAGTCGTAGCAATTCATAGTACTGGTTCTTTGAAATGACATCGGTTGTTTCTTTAGGATAAGACTTATGATTTTACTTCCATAAAATAAATGGTGAATCAGACATAAATTTATTTAGAAACAAATGAAAACAAGCAAAATGAAAAGAACCAAAATTGTAAAATGAAAAAGAGAATTAAAAAGGAAAAATATGTATAGAAAGATGCACCTGGAATCGTCAGAAGAAATATCTTTTGAGAGCTTGGCCATTCACCAGGAAAGTGTTTGGCTATCCCTCCAAATTGTGCAGGCAGAAAGAGTTGGGACATAATTTCTCATAAATTACAAATGGTCCCAACCACAGATTCTGGAACTTGGTGTGTTCCCCCTTTCCCTTGTGTGGTTTATCCCATATGAGAACCAAGTCTCCGAAATCAAAATTCCCATCTGAAGAAGAATTTGAATCAAACCATATTTTTACAATTTGTTGGTTCTGATCCAATTTCTGCTTTACTTGTGCTCTTACTTCCTCCATTTTTTAAAAGGCATTAATTCGACTTTCCGGAGGAGGGAAATCCTCTTCTTGGACTTTCTGCGATAATTGCAGAGATGGAAGTAAAACATGTGGAGGGAGGATTGCTTCTCTTCCGTAGATGAGAATGAAAGGGGAATTACCAATAGATATTTTCAGTGTCACCCTATTAGCCCAAAGTGCATTATATAGTGCATTGTGCCAGTTCTTATGGTTTTATGAAACTGTCCTCTTAATGATCTTGATTAAATTTTTATTCGTTGATTCTATTAGACCATTTCCTTGAGGGTAGTAGATGGTAGAATATTTCAATTTAATCCCTTTTTCCAAGGAAAAGACATTCATATCAAGGGATGAGAAATAAGATGCGTTATCAAAGACCAAACATTCAGGAATGCCAAATCGAGTGATGATATGCAAATTAAGGAAATATACTACCTGATTCATGTTTACCACTTTCAATGGTGTAGCTTCAGACCATTTGGTAAAATAATCCATTGTTGTAATAATATACTTATGTTGTTGTGAGGAATAAGGGTTAATTGGTCCTATGATGTCAAGACCCCATTGCTGAAAAGGGGAATCTACAGTGATAGGATGCAAAGGAAATGTTGCCTTCTTAACTCATCCTGCATCCTTTTGGAAAACTGTACATTTACGACACAACACATGGGCATATTTAAACAAAGTGGGCCAATAGTACCCAAATCTTAACACTTTGTGAGTAGTGGTGTCTCCACCAACGTGTCCACTGGCTTCACTTGCATGAAGTTCAGATAATACTTTTTTTTATTCTTCCTTTTCTAAACAATGCATAAGAACACCGTCAAAATTCTTTCGAAATAAAACATCATTTATTAACTGGAAAGATGCATATTTTAAACTGAGTGCTCTTATGTTTTTAGGATCAAGGTGGCGAGGAGAATATCCATGTGTCAAATAAAATTTAACGTTTTCATACAAGGAATTGGCAACAACTTGTGCACAACTAATTTGTTTTTAGTTATGCTGATTTACAGTTAAGGTGTTAATTTGACTTTCTTTTTCTTTAACTGAATCAACAACTAGTTTACATATGCCTTGACCTCTAACAATTTGTGCAGGGGTTATTTCGAGGTCATACTCTTGTAAGGACATCATCTAATTTTCCCTTTTCACACCTAGTTCTTTTTGTACTAGTAGATTTCTTACAGCTAGGTAAGGAACAATAACCTTGGTTCTGGATTTCAGTAGGTATGACCATAAGTGTTTTATTGCTTTAAAAACAACATATGCATGTTGATCTATTGCTGGATAATTAATCTCTTCTCCTTTGAAATATAATCTCATGAAGGCAATGGGTATCTCATTACTTTCAACATTTTTTTGTGTTAACACAACAACATAAGATCGGTCAGAAGCAAAGGTGTAAAGAGTGAAGTCCTGAGAGAAATCAGGACTCATCAAGGAAGAATTTTATACTATTTCTTTTCTAATGGATTCAAAAGCTTGACTTTCTTGTGGTCCCCAATCATACAAAAAATCCTTTTTAATTAAGTTCTACAACAGTATTACCATTTCTGAAAAACTTGGGACAAATCTTTTGACAAATTTAATCTTGCCTAAAAATGATTGCATGGATGTTTTGGAAGAAGGAGGGGAGAGTTTAGTGATTTCTTGGGTTATTTCAGGGTCAATGACCATTCCATATTTTTCTACTATAAACCCTAGAAATTTACCTTTCTCTACTAAAAAGACTGATTTCTTAGGGTTGAGAGATATACCGAACCTATGTCATCGTTCTAGTATGGCCCTAAGGTGAGATAAGTGATCTTTATTGTCTTTAGAGAAGACGGTACCATCATCAAGATAGACCACAACTAATTTATTTATGAGACCACGAAAATAAATGTCCATTGATCTTTGAAAAGTGGCTCCGACATTTATAAGCCCAAAAGGCATCTTCCTATAGGCATAAGTGCCCCATAGGGTACGAAAGGTGGTTTTAAGCTGGTCTGAGGGAGACATGAGGACCTAGTTATATCCCGAAAAACCATCTAATAGAAAAAAAAATTCAGAACCAGACACCTGCTAAAGAATTTGTTCCATTGGAGGAACATGATAGTTATCTTTATCAAATGCTTAGTTCAAGTTTCAAAAGTTGACACATAGTCAAATTTCACCATTTTTCTTCCTTATAGGAAAACGATTAGACACCAATTGTGTGTGTCTTACCGGGAAAATTATCTTTGCATTTAGTAATTTATTCAGTTCTTATTTAACAGTGGGTTCCAATTTAGGGTGCATCTTTCTTAATTTCTGTTGAAAAGGATGGGTTTGGGGTTTCATGGGGATGACATGTTGTATGATATTAGGATCAAATGTTTTCAAATCATCATAAGTCCAAGAAAAAATGTCTTTAAATTCTTTAAACAATTTATAAAAGAAGATCATTCTTGCTTGGAGAATCTTGTTCTGAAAATGATATTTTGAGGATTTTCCTTTGTCCCTAAATTAACCATCTCATAAATCAAAGAAGAACTGTTCATTTTGCAATTAACTGACCCTCTAAATTTATCATGCAATTCATAAAACCTCTCTAGTCTTACAACATATCTGGGGATAGAATTTACCATATCAAATGTCGATTCAGGAGATCTAGGATCTGATATTACAGTGAAATTGTGGAGTTTTTCATCATGAGTGCCTTCATGAATCACTGCACCTTGAAAGGTTTCCTCCATATGCAAGAAGTTGATGATCTACTGGTCATCGTCAAACACTCTCCAATTGGTGATGTTATCTAGGATCGACGGCCTGAACAACAATTCAATTGAAAATGCATTAGGAGAAAGACCTTTAGTGGGCAATAGTTTAGAAGTGACATTAGCTAATAAATCATCCTCCGAGTTATTCAGTCTAGAGATGGAATTTATATTAAATGATGAAATTTTTTTCATTAAACTCCATACCTCAGTTTGGTAACTTTTTAGATGTGGTGATAAGAAATGTATGGAGTTTCTTACCTGCCTAACCACGATTTCCGAATCACTGAATACCATTAAATTTTGTACGTCCATATCTAGAGATTTCCTAAGCCCTTGTAGAAGTGCTTCGTATTTGGCGATGTTATTAGTGCACTCGAACTCTAATCAATAGGAAATGAAAGTCTTATTACCTGTGGGATCGATGAATACACATACTGCACTAGCTCCTTCTTTGGATTTGGATCCATCAAAGTACAATGACCAAATTTGTGTTTCGTCAGCAGTGTTTGACACGCTTGGCCAAGATGATGTTTGAGTATAGGTCATAATTTATGATTGCTTCCTTGGATCAGTGATAGGAGAGGTTTCAGTCATGAAGTTACCAAAGAAGGTATTCATTCCCTGCATTTCAAATGAATTAGAATATGCAGTGAAAGGTTCATTTGCATCATTTAAATCCTTCACGGTGTGTTTAAGATAATGTTCTCTGTTTATCTTGATTCTATTTGGCTATCCATTTTATAGCAGCAACAAATGAGACCAATCTGTGGCGAAGTAACCATGCAGTTGTTCTGACCAGTCTCTACTTAAAAAAAACCATAGACTTTAGGGATGTCAAGAACAATAATGTCAATAATCTGGTGAACCTTAGGATTGGAAGATAATCTAACCAGGACATTCTTAAGCTCCCTAATTACCTTAACGTTCGTCCAATCAAGATGGATGCTTTTGAGATCAGATGATTGAACTTCTGCATTAAGTTTTTGACAAACAGATAAATTCATTACGTTTGATGATGCACCAGAATCAACCATACAATTATGTACATCCCTATTAAAAATTTCAAAGGTTAACAAGAAAGGCAGGACATTTTTTCGAGTGTTAATAACAGAATTCTACTAATTTTTAGCTGTTGTCCCTAAAACAGTTTTAGGGACATTTGATACAGTTTTTTCAATTAAATCCCTTTTATCTGGAGGTTTAGATGTCATTTCAGTTAGGATCTTTTTGGTTGTTTTTGAACCAATTTCTGCAGTTTTCTTGCTACTAGGATCGTTGTGTTTACTATTTTTAGTGATGCTTTGAAGCATTTTCTGCAAAAATAAGGGGAAATTTCAGCAGCTCAAAAATAGAAATATTAGCCATCATCTTTTTTAGATATTTGATTAAATCGTATTCTAAAACATGGGATGTTAAACCTTGTTTAATTTCAGCTTGCTTCGACTGTTTTGGAAACACATTATTACTCACTTCAGAAGAAGGTTTGTTCTATGTCTTGCTTCTTGTGTTGTAGGGGTGGACAGTTTCAAAATTTTCTTGAAAAATACTGTCAGAGAAGTGACCGAAGATATTGGGGGATGATTCCTCTACTTCCGGGACTTCTTCCTCAACTACGTATTCAGAACTTTCAGGAGGGGTAGAAGCATAATTATCATGTGCTTCTAAGATGGTTTGCAAAGCGTACTGCAAGCTTTCAAAATTCAGACCATCAATGGGCAGGTTTGGCTGGTTGGGAGGAAAAGGTTTTCTGAAAGGAGGTTTAAAAATTCTTTTTCTTATGGATGCCTCCTCGATTGATCTTTTCAAGTCCATGACGTGATTGGACAGTTTTTGGAAGGCTTTTTGCAAGCTTTCTAAGTCTAAATTTTCTTGTTGATTTTTAAATTGAGTGGGTTTAGTAAGGATTTCTACTTTTGTCTTAGATGAAGTTGGCTTGGATTCACTGCTAAGATTGTCTTTTAAGCTTAATATATCCTTTTCAATTTGACTTTCCTCTTCAAATTCTCCTAACAGAGTGTTTGTTTTATACCTTTTGACCCATATGGTGATATTGTTGTGCAAAGCTTTAGCATAATATGCGACAATTAGACTTTCTCCAAGCATTGAATCTGTAGGGATTTTAGTCTTTAAAGTAATGAATCTCTGGTTAAAATATTTTATTTTTTCCTTAGGATTCATTTTTAGACTAGAGAACTCCATAAATAATACTTCAACAGATTTATTATCTCCAAACTGCTCTAAGAAACAAGTTTCAAACTTGTCCCAATAGACGATGGTCTAGGGCTGTTGGGAAAAATACCATGTGGAGGCATTTCCTTCAAAAGTATAAGGAAAGAGTCTGCATACTACATGTTCATGCTCTACATATCTAAGTGTAATGGACAACATAAATTTTTTTATGTGATCCTCGACATGTTGTTTAGAATCTGGATCAAATTTAGGCAACCATTTCTCCAGGTGTTTCGGCAATGGATGTTACGGTCCAAGTACAACCACGACATCTTAATCGAGCCAAGGTCTGGCAGGATTGTTTTGGTTTGCCATGGGTTTTGGTGGTGTTGAAGGCTGAGATGATTTCGGCAAGGAACTGCCTTCATTAGATGACTCTCCCCCTGAAGAGGATGGAGATGAACCAGGCGGGGAAGGTGGGATACCAGACCCTCCAGCTCCAAGAGTAGGTGTTTCGATAGGATCGATGGTATTATATCCTAAAGGATTTGAGAGTAGACAAATGCCTTCAAGTTGTTCTCAGATATCCGAGAAATCTAAGGGTTTATTAAGTGGCCTACCAGGTTGTTTGATACGGGCTAAGGCATTATGTGTCCTTATGAGCGACTGACGAACAATTTCTTGGATGTCGGCCCCTTAAGGATATGGTGTCACTAGTTCAACAGGAATCTCAAGATTATCGTTTGAGGTAGTTGTTGTTTCAAGTGTAATGTTGTTGTCTGAGAAACTACGCATTATGACAGAGGAGCGAGTGTGTGGAGGAGGAGTCTTGAGACCTCCATGTGCCATCAATTGAATTCAGGCCCTCCTTCTAGCGCCATTTTTTGACGGGAAAATTTGAGATGCTGTCAATTGGAAGAATAGATCCGGACCAGGGTTGTCTAATTAACCCAATTCGTTTGGTGTAATCTATTCTGACAGGTTTAATGGCTCCATTATCCAACTAAAGTACTAAAACAAAGAAAATAAATAAACTACTTAATGCTAAAACTATAATAATATATATACTTTAATCTAATTATTTACAAATGTATTAAACAGAAAGGTAAATATGAACATGTCATTTATGTACAAAATAATTACAGGTTGCAAGTTTTAGTGAAAGTCTTGCAAAATCAATGTTTTGTAATCATTCTCAAAAGTAGATAAATAAAGCACATATTTAATAATCCTAAATAAAACATGATTTGAAACAAAGATAGAGTGATGGTAAAAGTTGATCAAATAAATTTTTTGTTTCACTAATAAATAAAATGATGAAAATTAGAAGCAAATAAAGCTAACATGTTACTAGTTTCTTAATGTGTCTATGCCTATGTACGATCCAAAACTCCAGTTGTCTCGCCTGTGAAATAAATTTGCATCAAGCTCATACTAATGTCTCCTGGATAAATGCTGATACTGAGAGGGGGGTGAATCAGTATCAAGTACAATTTAAAACCTTTTTCAATTTATACTTAAACCATTCAATTATATCCAATGAGCAATGAACAATAGTATAAGAGGTACACCAATACACCACAATACACCATGCACAATATATGAGAAATAATCAATAATTATTGTTCAAGGGAAGTAATGACTTCCAAAGGTAGATACAACTTCCAAATGTAAAGGGAGGGATAAACCTCAAAGAGGAAGATACAATTCTCCAATATCAAGAGAGATTTGAACTCTCCATCCTTGCCCCTTCCTTCCACCCAAGAATATATGAGAGATAATAAAACTTTACATTATATCATCACCATCAACCAACCATCACATAGAACCTGATAATGTTTCTCGAGACTTCTTCAATTTCCAAAATTCTTTAATTCTTGGAATACTCTAATCCTATAGATAATATTACTCAATTTATTCTCTGAAACTTCTCCAAGTTTCACTCCTTCCTCCCCAAAAAGAGGTTATAGAGAGAATGGTAGACCTTGTTCAATTCTAGTTGATTCAGGAGATCGAACTTTTACAGAATACCTCGCGCTCAATATTTAACATCTGATTCTGAAACTCATGCACAAGAAACTAAATTATGTACTCTTTCTAATGAAATTTGTCCCATTTCAGTTGGATTCACCATGAATACGTTGTGACTATTTTACCCGGAACACTTGTTTATTGACTAGCTTCAAGACTGGTCAAAAACCCTATCTTCCATAGAGTGTATCTCCATAATTATATTGAATCAAGAGATGAAAATTTTACCATAGGTACCTTGATATTCCCTCTCAATACCATAGCAATTTCACCATCCGAATCATTCTAGAAAAATAGTTATAGCGAAAATGGTAAGATGACTTGAAAATGACATACCTTAGAACACATCACCAAAAGACTTCATCCTCCCTTGAAATTCATCCTTCTTTACTTCTGATTTCCTCTAAAATTTGACTTGTGTATAAAATGAATGTATAATGATATTTATTTATACCATTTATGTCACTTCCTTTTAACATTAGGGCCGACCTGACACTTTCTTATTTTGTAATTATTTTCTT
>JZKD02S1866706.1:383501-433110 GCA_000966675.3 Picea glauca
AAAGTAAATTAGACACATGTTTCTTGTTGAATTTTCAACACTCCCTCTCAACAAGAAAGGGATTATCCTTCACCCCAATCCTGTCTCTGTGATATTCGAATTTGCTCCTGGTGAGTGCCTTCGTCAGAATGTCAACATCCTGATCTTCCGTAGGAATGTATTGAAGAAACATGATCTTCGGCTGCACATAATCTCTAAGATGATGATACCGGATATCTATATGCTTAGATCTATCATGAAACATAGGATTAATTGAGAGTTTAATGCAACTCTGATTATCACAATAAATCACTGTCGGATCTAAATGAGAACCAAACAAACCAACCAAGATCTTCCTCATCTAGATAGCCTCACATGCAGCTTGACTTGTTGCCATGTATTTTGCTTTTGCTGAACTGAGTGCCACAGATCTTTGTTTCTTGTTGTACCAAGAAACAACTGTAGATCTGATACTAAAGATCCCCCTTGATGTTCTCTTTTTGTCTGTTGGGCTACTCGCTCAATCTGTATCCATGAAGCCATGTAACTTCACCTCATATGTCTATCTGTACCATAATTGATACTCAGATGTGCCCTTCATATATCTCAGGACATGCTTACCCTCCTTCCAAAAGATTTTGGTAGGCTTAACCATCGCTTGACTTAGCTGGTTAACCACATATCAAATGTCCAGTCTCATTTTCACTAAATACATTAGCGAACCCACTAATTGTTGATAGATAGTAGCATCCACTACTTCTCCAGAAGTAGCATCCTCTTTCCTCCAGTTTCCTAGAAGAGGAGTATCCATGGGTTTGCAACCCTCCATGTAAAACTTACATAGTATCTCCCTTGCATACTTTCCTTGAGACACAAAAAGTTCACCATCTCGCTACCATATTTCCAAACCAAGGAAATAATGAAGAAGTCCCAAATCCTTCATCTCAAACTCCTTTGCAAGGTCCTCCTTGCATGAGTGTATCATTTTCTCATCACCAGTCAATATTAAATCATCCACATAAAGAACAATGATTAAAATCTTACCCTCCACCACAATTTAGTATAGTTTTTCATCTACTTCACTTTTGGTGAAGCCCAATCCGGTGAAATAGCTGTCTATCCGAGTGTACCAAGAACGGGGTGCTTGCTTTAGCCCATACAGTGCTCTCTTGAGTCTGCACACATGCGACTCTTTGTCAAAGGTCTCAAAACCTTATGGTTGTTCAATGTACACTTCTTCCTCAATGATCCCATTGAGGAAAGTAGTTTTTACATCCATCTGATGAATATGCCAGCCCATCTGCACTGAGAGTGCAAGGATGGATCGTATGGAAGAGTACCTTGCGACAAGTGTAAAGGTCTCATCATAATCTATCCCCTCGATCTATGAGAATCCTTAGGCCACAAACCTAGCCTTGTATTTTTCCACACTCCCATCAACAGCTTGCTTTACCTTGTAGATCCATCTCGAACCTACCACTGATTTATCAATCAGTCTTGGGACAAATTCCCATACACTGTTTTTGACAATGGAGTCATACTCCTCTACCATATCATCAACCCAAGTGGGGTCCTGCACTGCTTCCTAAAAGGAAGATGGTTCAGTCACAATACATTTTCTCATGAGAGCCATGTATCTAACAAATTGATCAGGAGACTATCTCTTTCTGCACTATGAAATAGGGGCTCCTATATTTTGTGCAGCATCTAGTCTCAATCTGTCAGCTTCTGTGGTGCACTTTCTACCATTTATGATGGATGGCTCTGCTTGAGTGGCTTCCTCCACTCCATGAACCTCCTCATGTGGCTAATCCACATCTTGAGACTCATCCTTGGGAACCAACAATTCCTCTTCTACATGCAAGTCTAGCCCCCTCTCAAGCGACAACCACATGGCTTTCCCCTCATCAAATTTTATATCTCGTCGCATAACAGTAATTTTATTGTTTGGAAAATACACACGATAATTATGGGGTGTTTCTGTGTACCCCACAAATATCCCAACTTCAGCAGTTGGTTCCAACTTCTTCCTAGCATCCTTGGTCACATGCACAAAAACAAATGAGCCAAATTTTTTTAAATGAGAAACATCCAGTTTCTTACCAGTAAAAGATTCTTCAGGTGTACTCATGCCAAGTACCCTATGAGGACAATGATTCTACACATAAACCACAGTATGGCATGCTTCCACCCACAAATGCATTGGTAGGCCCTAATCATGCAACATCACTCATGTTGCACCCACGATTGTTATGTTCTTTCTCTCCACGACCCCATTTTGTTGTGGGTTATGAGGCGCTATGATTTCTCTTTAAATTCCTTATATGTTGTAGAAGTCTTTGAATTCATTAGATATGTATTCTCCACCATTATCTCTCCTTAGAGCCTTCACTTGCTTCCCCGAATCTTTCTCCACCAATGCTTTAAACTCATAGAACTTTGAGAATGTTTGATCCTTCTTTTGCATGAAGAATATCTAGCAGTTACGAGAAAAGTCCACACACGTCAGTGTGAATTATCTCCAGGATTACCGAAGCACGGTTCTCCTTTTCATGAAAGGTGGACTTTACATACTTCCCGAGGGTGCACCCCTTGCACTGATCTAACTGAGCAAGTGTTCCCATTGGAAGTCCAGTAGATATTTGTTGCATGATATTCAAGGCACCATGATGAAGATGGCCCAATCTCCTTTGCCATAATTCGCCTTCATCCCAGCTCACCACTTTTTTTGCCTTGCCTATCATGGCATTGCAGCCATCTACCTCCAACATGTAGAGATTCTTAACTTGAATCCCTATCTTATTGACTTGACCTGTTGCTTTATGTCACAGGTAGGATTTTCCACTGCTAAAAACAACGTCATAGCCTCTATCCTCCAACATTGCAACTGAGACTAAGTTTTTCTTCAGACCTGGAACATGCATAACATTTTTCAATTGAAATGGTTTACCTGACTCCCTCTAAAAGGTAATGGTACCAATACCAGTTTCACTGTATCATCCATCATCTCCCATCTCTATATTCATTCTGAGATCTTTCTCCTCCAAGTCAATGAAAGACTCTTTATCTCCCGTCATGTGGAAAGAAGCGCCACTATCCAAATACCACACCGATATCGATGCACTTGAAGCCATGCATGCAATCAAAGTGAAGTCAAGCTCAAATTGTGAGACAAGAGCCTCACCAGTTGCAACTCCAACAACCGTCTTGTTCTTCTTCTTCTGCGGACAGTTAGTAGCGAGATGCCCATGTTCGTGACAGTGAAAACACTTCACTTTGGACAAATCCAGCTTCTTGACTTTAGACTCAGATTTTGATTGGAATTTCTTCTCATTCCCTTTCCTTTCCTTGGTAGTCAAAGCAAAATCCTCTTCATCATCACGGTTTGATGAAGATCCATCTCTGGTGTTCTTCCTAAACTCCTCTTGCACTAGATCTGACCATAGTCGTTCCCAATCTGGAAATTTTTCCCTTCCATTGACAGAGTCTTGATAACTATGCCAACTCTTTGGAAGCCCTACGAGTGCCAAGCTCACCAAATCATCAGGAGAAACTATTATTCCAACACTTCCAAGCTCATCCCGACATTGGACAAACTTCATGAGATATTTTGGAATGGTGTCGCCTTTCTCCATCTTGATCTTCCTGAGTTTATCTTTGAGCACCAATTTCCTATGGTTGTTATTGTTTTGGAATAGATCTGTCAAAACCTTCCACATTGCATATGGTGTGGTTTTCCCATGGAGACTTGAGACAATGTGGTCTCATACTCCCTCCAACAGAATCCTCCTCACCTTTGCCACTTTCTTTTGCCATGCATCAAGATTTGCAGTATCTATCGCATCCAGCTTAGGAACATTTGCGTCAATGTAACCCTTCAAGCCATTGTCTTAAAGCACGACCTCCATCCTATCCTTCCAAGCCATGTAGTTAGAGCTTCCCTCGAGTGCATACTCCAACCTCAAGCCATTGAAAGACACTTCGATCTTGAATCAGCTGTCACACCAAGAAAATCTTGCAAATTCAAATGTTATCCAACCCAAAACTCAACTCCTGCACTTTCCTCTTGCCCTGGGAGGTTTACACCCCGCCTGACAGCAACCTGAGGGAAGTTCACACCCTACCTGTGTGTAGCCTATGAACTTGCCTGGGAAGTTCACACCCTGCTCCACTGTAGCCTGCGCGAATGCTCAAGAAGTTCGCACCCTGCTCCACTGTTAGGGTGAGGGAAGTTCAAACCCTGCTAGTGTATTTTCCTGTGAGAATTCCAATGAAGTTTGCACCCTGATAGAGGTGGGACCTGTGAGAATGAAATAATGTTTTCACCTCACTTCCATGACTCTGTGGCCTCCATGGATTTGATACCATGTAGAAATTCTGATACAAATTAATGTATTCCTGTGATTATCCTGATCTAACAATTTTCTCCACTTGTTAAATACAGAATCGCTTCTAATATTATTATTGTGGAAGCAATTAAACCACGATCACAACCACAATCACACAGTGAAATATAAATAACACACAACACAGAAGTTTTACCGGGAAAGTGTAAATCTAAAAACCCCACTATCATATATTATGTATATCATGAATCATGAAACAATCTCATACAAAACTCTAATCCCAGAGCTCTCAGTACAATATAATCGTCTCACACTGTCATACACAAATCAACAGATACATGTGCCAATTCCTGTGTCCAGACAGCTTGCCTCCTCTGCACAATCTCTGCAAGTCGAATTCTCACAATGAATCGAATGAATTACAAATTGCTTAGTTTTCACATGCTCATAATCATATCCAATGCATGTGTGAACAAATCACAACTGATAGCCAATTGTCCCTTTCACCTATTATCTCAACTGGATCTCCAATGGATCTGACATGCATGTAGTTAACCGTGGTGAATCTTTAGTTGCATGTGAGTTCACTAATTAGCTAAACTCTCACTAGTGCATGTTTAGTTACAACTAGTACAACTGATCTTAACTCACTTACTTACACTTATAATTCTGTTACAAATCCAACTCACTCAGTTATGAATGAAATAATAGATTAATATTTATTGTCTAATTTATTTAAGGGAAAAGTAAATTAGACACATGTTTCTTGTTGACTTTTCAACATATGGTATGATGCATGTTTGAGGTACATGGTTTGGATACTTGATGTTGATATAGTCTATATGAGTATAACTGGTTGATATATCAGTGACAGATACAGTGATAGGGACAGTGAAATCTTATAGGTTGATGATCAGTTATAGGTTGATGTGATAGTAACAGGTTGGATTACAAGTTGATGTGACAGTGATAGGTTGTATTATAGGTTGATGTGATAGTGACATGTTGGATGACATGTTGATTATTATAGGAAGTGACAGTATCAGTGGTACTAGTGATAGTTTGGTCTACATTTATATTCTAGAGAGGCAGGACGAGGAAAGGAAAGGGGGTTGTAGCCTCCTTCCGGTAGGTGCTGGAAAGAACAGTGAGTTGGAGCTTCGTTCAGGTTGGATCCTAAGAATCAGGGTCTTGTAGCCTCCTTCTAGATGGAGCTAGAAAATTCAGGGAGTTGTAGCTTCCATCAGATTGGAGCCTATAAATAAGGGTTCATAGCCTCCTTCTAGTTGTAGCTGGAGAATTGGAAAGTTGGTGTTGCCAATGCATGTATTATTTTGATATATAAGAAAATCATTATGTGGTTTTCTCCCATTTGGGTTTCCATGTAAATTCTAGTGTACTTTGTTTATGTGGATTTCTATTATGCTCTATTGATTTATACTACTCATTGATGATATATTTCTAATGAAATTAATGATTACATATTATGGTTAAAAGTGATAATAAAGTCTGTTGACGCCTAAAAGTGAAACGATGAATACAATGCTCACAAATGATTGCCAAGATTTATTATATATTATATTAATAATAAACTAGTAGGTGGCACCCCCTTTCTAGACTTATGGTGCTATGGTGGATATGCTTCACTTATATTTTGTTTGCTTATGTGATGGTACCAGCATAGTCTTCTACAATTCATTGTTTCAAATAATGGTTTAAAATGTTAGGGTGACATGTGATGGTTGGTTGATTAATATATGGTACTGGATGACTTTGATGACCTCTCAAAAAATAAGTTAAGGCTTCCCTATGGATGAAAGGAATTATCATCAATTTTGATATTGCTAAAATGGCACTAATTGGTTTAAATTGTCTTGATAAAAGAACTATACTTAATTTCTAATGCTATGTACAATTGTGACAAAGGAGGGGCACACTAAACCCTTGCTACTATAGTTATGCACCTTGTTGAATCTTATATGTTGATGCACATGGGGTAATGTTTCTAGCACATTGTTATTTTAAAGATTTTGACATTACAAGGGTGGCACACTATGAAATGGTAATTTAGTTGATTAACTGTTTAGTGTTATGGTGAATTGGTTGGCTCGTACTCGGAATTGAATGAGGTTAGAAGGGAGAAGCGGCATGAATTTACTGCACGTCACTCAAACACCCCTCGAGCCTGTCACCCTAGTCATTCTTGCATTTTGGTTTTGGCTCTAATAGTTGTTGTTTCTTTGCATTGTTTGGTCGTGAAGGAGGAATACAGTCTAGTTTTATTCCTCGCATATGATTTTTCAGGTATGGGTTCCTTACTCTTCCATCCATGATGGTTACTCTGCCCTTTGAATCAACTTTTGGCTTATGATTTTTTGTGGTTTGTGTGTTTATTAAGTTGTTATGGGATATTTGAACTGTGTATTGGTGTTGTGTCTATGGTTTCTTATGGTGATTATTCTGAACTGTTGGAACTTAAAAAAGAAATGGCTATTCTCTCATTTATATGTGTCATATTTTCATGGGTATATTGGATAGAAATAACAGTGAAGTCTGCTTGGTCATAGATTGGGTTTTGGGTCTGGCCTCTCTGTGAAAATTGGTTATTATGATTCGACAAAGCTCTGAGCTTTGTGTGCAACCTATTAATGGATTGTTACAACAAGTCTGTGTGTTTAATTTTCCCACTCCATGTTCGTCTCTCACCATTGTGGCTAGTATTTTCATCCCTGTGGGTTGCAATATGAATTTTTGAAAGATTAAAATGTTTTTTTTCTTGTCTTGGAAAAACCTTGAGTTGTTAGCTATCATTGTGTTTCCCTTGCTGACACGGTTTCCTAGAAAGCATTGCGTAGTATGGGTTTAACATCACCCATAAGTTAATGGAGGCATTATACATTATTTTGGTCGGGCACAGGCTTGTTCTTGGATGCTCATATTACAATGTTGTTTAAGAGATTGGCTTCATTTTGTTTCCTATTGGAAGTGGTTGACTATTTTTTTGGGTAACCCTCATAGTTGAGAGTATTGTTACATGTTATTTCTCTGTGGTAAATTGTGAAAAGGTATGAATTGTATGCACTTTTCGAGGACTTAATCCTCTGATCGAACCACCTACTCTTACCCTTCACTTGTTGTTTTTAAACCCTAAATATGATTTTTTATCATTTTACTCCAGTTCGATGGTTGATGAAGCATTGTGCGTGCTTGGTTTCTTGGGAATGATTTTGGCTGCATCCCTCTTTTAGAATTTTTTGAAGAAGTCTGTACATATTGATTTATGTGAAGCTTGGGCTCAAAGAGTATTGCATGATTATTTGGTTCAAATTTTATGTTGTTTATATTAAGAGACACTTGTGTGCAAATTGATTGGGGCCTGATAAAGAGTTATAACTCCCAGTTGATTTGTTTGGACAATGTTTAAATAATGGATGGACATGAATGGTTGTAGATGTTGTGCATGTTCCTATTGGATTTAAAGAATGATTATTGGATATTAATTGATGTAATCACTATGTGTATTCATGTTGGTTTTAAAAGGATTTAGCATTGGAGTTATGAATGGTTGTGGCTCAAAGGGTTATTGTGGTTTATCATATCGATGGCAATGATATATGTTATGATTGTTATATAAAGATACAAAGGCTGTTGTAATTGAATATTTCTAGGCATATTGATTATTGTTTGGAAGCCAGCCAACAATTTGTAAAGGAAGTAATAGTTTAAATTGTGATTTTGAAAGTGAATATTGTTGAACTTTGGAGCACTGAACAAAGATATGTTTGATTGTTTGTTTTGATTTATTTTTATATGATCAACATCCATATTATGTCCCTATCATTCTACCACTTTTCACTCATTACATTCCCCTCATAATCCCAATTTCATTTATGACATCCATGTTCTGTGAAATAAATTAAAAGAGACAAAGAGATAACACAACAATGATTGGTGACTGATATTTTGGTATTTTATTACACAATTAAATTATTTAATTAATTATTGAACAGTATTCATGTATTAATCCCCTATCATTATACCACTTTCCTCTCATTACACTCCGTCCATATTTCCCATGAACCCTATCACCCCCTGTTCACTTGGAGATTGTTAAATGGTTTGTTATGGATGGATTTCCATGTATCTCATGTCAATTTCTTAGCCATTTTTTTATTCATGCAAGCATAATGTCATGTATGTTTTATTAAGGGCTTATTTATTGACAAAATGATTCTATGGGATGATTTTCTTTAGTAGGGGCATCCATGGAATAAATAATAGAGGCAGGGGGAATTGGAATAGAGGTCCTAAAAGGCCTAGATTTTCCATTCATTTTGATGTTGATCCCCAAGAGTTGAACCAGTTGTTCCAAGATGGGTTATTTAACTGGATTGGTCATGGAATAGTACAACCTCAACCAGAGAGCCCCCCTTCTAGCCTCATAACATCCTTGACATTCTCGTTCCTCCTCATGTTTCCTTGCAACCAGAAGTCCCTACAAATGATGGATGGCAAGAGATTTTCAACCCGACTGTCTCTCACCATCGTGGCTGGCCCAATATGTCATTACCTCTTCCACCACCTGTCAATCCTAATGTACATATTGCACATGTTTATTCACCAGTCCAACCTTCACATGCTAGTAAAAGACTAAAAATTGATATTCCCCCTATGCAAGATAAAGGCAAAGTTGTTGCCTCCCCTTCTTCTCCCTCAAAGGATTCCTCAAAATCTGTGTCTTCCCACATGAATTTGCAGGATTATTGTTCCCATATAATCAGTGAAATACAACCTCAAGGTTCAAATCAACCATGGGCTACTTCTAGGAAATCAAAGGGGGACAACAGTGATAAAATAAAATTTGCCTCTCAGAGTGGAAAGTATGGCTTTTAGTTTATGTGTTTTTATGTTTTAAGTTGATGAAGACAATGTTAATGGTTTGCAGAAAGTTTGGACAACAAGCTCTGTTTTGGATAATGTGGATTATGTGGATATTTATATATTTTTGGATATGATTTAAATTATTTTTGATATTTAAATATTTAGTTTTGAAGGTATATAAGGGATCTACAAGGGTGGCATGTGTTAAAATGATTATCCAATTATCTTATATTTTATGATTTGAAAAGAAGAAAATACAGGAGTCACAAGTGGTCCCACCTACATAGTTATTATTAATTAAATACCATTAACTATTATTATTATTATTATTATTTATCTCTCCTAAAATAATTAGTTAAGTCAAACTAACATAACTAAAGAAAGTAGTTGAACTAATTCAACTGGTTTGGAAAGAATAAAAGTTGAATGAGAAGAAGAAACAAGAGGAGAATAGAAGGAGAAAGAAAGACTAAGGTTTTCTCTTTTGATTTCATGAGATAGTTTCAGTTTTCATTCATTCTTGAGTTTATTCAGATCATAATTCTGTTTTCATAGCAGGGTCTTATTGTAGACATCAAGGTTCAAAACTGAACCAAACCCTTCATATGCTTGTTTTAGAGGGGTTGATCCATCCTTGATAGTTTGTGTATTCTTGTCTATTTGTGGATTAAGTTTCATAGTTGATAAAGGATATTTTGCAGAGTCAAATTAGCAGCAGTCTGTGTAAGATGATATAGATTATAAATTTCAGTTTTACTTCTTGTCAGAGTCCTTTTGTATGGTGTTCATCGGGGATCTCAAAATTAGACTTTGGTCCATGCCTTCGAAGGGGTTTTGTAAAGAGAAAAACACTTTTGATATCTTGGAATGAAATAAATCGTATTGTTATGTTGTCTCATTTATCTGTATTTATGACTTGGTTACTTTTTTCTTTTTGATATCCATATTTACTTTTTGTAATCTGTGTATATTTCAAAAACTTATGTAAATTTTATTTTATATTAAAACATTCTTTTCATTAATAAATCATCCTAAACCCTTGTAATTAATACTTGCAGATTGGGAAAATATTTTTGAGGCTATAAAACCCATGGTGATATTCCCGACTATCTTGTCTTATCCATGCAAGATTAAAAAATGATTGAGTAAGGTAATTCATAACTTTTCCTCAAAATTTATTTTGGTGACCATACTGGGGAGATCTTCCATATCTCTCTTGTTGATTAAATTCACATTATCATTGAATATTTTTTCTTTTATTTTTTTATTTTTTGACTGTTTGTTTTTATTTTTCTCATGGCAGTTCATGCTACAAGGAAAACCAATATTGAGCATGGTCTTAAAGACCCGACCAACATTGCTTTAACTTTATTCAGTACCATCTTAGAAACTGTCAATACCCTTGTTGATATTGAACACTCATGGTAGGTAATCTAACAAGACATCAGTGTTCGAGAACATTGGGAGGCTAGGTAAAGGCAGCCTAGGAATCAGTTGTAGCTATCTTTTTTCTAAATTTGTGATCCCCTTTTCATGTCCTCAAATCCTCGCATCTCTAGGAGAATAAGAGGATTGTCTCCTAAAATCACTCCTATCACTGAAATAGGAAGAAGGAACATTATTTTGTCAACCCAACAAGGTACACTAAGAATAACTTTGTCTGATTCAACTAGTTCATATTTCTCACCCTCACCCATCATTTACACAATGGCATCTGTGGGTGCCTCATATTTTCAAACCTCGGCCTCATCAGTGATTGGTAGATTGTATAGCCATCAAATTCCAGTTCAATCAACTACTAACCCTGCCAAGGTCATTAATAAGTATGGGATATTTCAATTCGAAGAGGATGCTACTACTACCCCATGGCATGTATCCTCTCCTCTGAACCTAGCGCCTACTAGTCATCCACTACCAAAATTCAAAGAACATATCCCTAGGTTCTTAGGAAATAACATAGTCACTAAAAACAAACACTTGGTGGCATTCTCTAATGCCTGTCACAATATAGGAGCTAATGACAATGATACTTGTATGCGCTTATTTGTTAACTCCCTCAAAGGGAAAGCAACAAAATATTTCTTTGATCTACCTCCCAAGATTCTTTCCACTTGGGAAGAGTTAGTTTACTGGTTCAAATCTTCTTATGGGCATTCTAAGAGCCCATCTGAACAATTACGAGAATACAATGACATTGTGTACAAAGACGGTGAGACTATCAAGTCTTTCAAACTATGTTTCAACAAGTTGTATAATCAAATTCCTAAACTTATTCACCCTCATAACCAAGCCTCTTTTATGCATTACTACAAGGCTCTACCTTCCCCTTATCAGCATAGGCTTGAAGAAAAATCCATTGAAAATCTTGGTTTCGCTCTTCATACTTGTCTAGAGTATGAATAACAAGCCTTCCCAAGGGAGAACCAATTAAACAAATGGACATGTCTGCCCTCTTACAACGTGTACATGATATGAATAATCAAATGATATCATATGAGTGAAAGGGAATCACACCTTCACTCACTCCTGGGGCATCATCTTCATCTTCACCACCTTTTAGGAATACAAATGAGAACAAATTTCTTTTGAAAGCCATCATGTCTCGCAGTTGGTGCAACTTTTGCGAGGAAAATCATGAGGAAAGTACTTGTGAGGTAAAGAGGAGTGCCAGAAATAAGATATTTGGAAAAAATACAGAGACCACCATTGTGGTTTTATATTGGGTAGAACTAGAGGATGTCATGATCATAAACACTAGGAATAAATCCTATGCTTAAAAAGGAAAATATGATCCCCCTCGTACTTCTTCTATCCTAAGCTCATCTTCACCAATTGCTACTATACGAGCTATCAAAAATCTTGATAGTCAAGGATTCCCTTCCCCTCTTCCCTCTTCCAAATATAACATTCTTAATCAATTGGCTAATATCAAGTCAAATGCTATTCTTTTGGACATGGCTGTTGTCCCTGAGCAACAAAAGCATCTAAAAAATTTCATGAAAGGAAAATCATCCACTATAGCTAATATCTTTGAAGAGACAACAGAAGAGGATTCTATTGTAAATAAAGTAGGTGTAAATAATTTTAGACACCATTTAAAAAACCCTCTATTTTTCATTTCTATAAATATTATGGACACAATATCCCATTGTTGTCTAATTGATAGTGGTTTGGGCTCAATCGTAATGTAAAAAATTATTATGGAATATCTAGGCTTGTCTTTTACCAATGAAAATGCTATAAACATGCTCTCGTATAATAGTCTACAACAATCGACCATAGGTGAAATCAAAGACATGAATTTAGTTCTGTGCACACATCCTGAAATAAGGACAACCCTTAATATTCAGGTAATTGACATGCCAATAAATAACTATTTAATCGTCTTGGGAAGAGACTGACAATCCTTGATAGGTGGATATCTTTCACTTGACTGGACACACTTATCCATTCCTTAGAATGGAAAGAACATCATAGTCCTAAGGGAAGAAATAATTTCATCATATATAGAAAGTATCCTACACCCTAATGTAAACTATGTCGAGGAGGAACTAGGAGTGTACTCCATCTTTGTCGATGAGGATAACACTACCCTAGAACAAATTGACCTGGAGGATGGGATGTGGCATATGCACTTTGATGGCTCATGCTCCAATGAAGGTAATGGAGATGGAATTATTTTGTACTCACCCGTAGGTAAGATTCACAACTTTTCCTATAGGTTAGAGTTTGCATGCACAAACAACGTCACCGGATTTGAAGCATTACTGCTAGGCATTGAAAATGTCTATAACTTAGGTTGTGGACACCTTACAGTTTTTGGAGACTCTGAACTTGTGAACCTTGTACGCAAAATATATTTCCCTAACAAAAAGTTGATGAAATGCTACACCCAAGATGTTTGGGTGCTTATCTAAAACTTATTATCATTTAGCATCACTCATGTTAAAAGGGAACTGAATTCAATGGCTAACATGTTAGTTGTTTTCGCAGCCTCTCTTACTTGACAACTTTTGCCACAAAGACCTAATTGTACTTTTCAATCCTTATATTGTCTTCATATCCTTGACAACGTAGATTCATGGAAGGTCTTCCCTAGGGATGAAAGCATATGTTCTTTCATAAAAAATGAACCATATAATCCCAAGGAGATTATAACCATGGAAAAAAATAAAATTCTGAAGGGCTTGACTCCTCTAGAGAGTTCATTTTCATCAAGTGATGTAGGAAACAAAGAAACCCATAAATAAGAGGAGTCAAAAAGGAAATTGGGTGAAACCATTTCCTTGAACATTGGGACACCTGATTATCCAAAGAATGTTAAGATAGGTGCCCAATGTATTGATGAAGAAAAGTTGAAATTCATTGAGTTACTTCATGAATTTCAAGATGTTTTTTCTTGGTCTTATGAGGATCTTCGTGGTTTTGATCCTACTCTTATACAACATGCCATTCCTATCAAGGAAGGAATAAAACCGGTTAGAAAAAAACAAAGACCCATTAACCCCGCACTTGAAGGGACTATTAGGAAGGAGTTGTAAAAACTCTTGAAGGCTAGGATAATTTTCCCTGTTAAGTATTTTGAGTGGGTTTCCAATTTGGTTCTCGTTCAAAAAACAACGGGTCAGTTCCAATCGTGCATTGATTTCCATGCATTAAATAGAGCGAGCGTTAAATACCATTTTCCTCTCCCTAATATGGAAATGATTTTGTAGCAAGTTGCAGGGTCACAGATGATGTCCTTACTTGACGTTTTTTTTGGTTATAATAAGATCAAGGTGAAAAGGATAGATAAATACAAAACCACTTTCATTACACGTTGGGGAACATTTTCTTATGAACGCATGTATTTTGGCGTATCTAATGCAAGCGCCACTTTCCAAAGAGTAATGTAGATAGATTTTGAGGATATGATTGGTAATATTATTTATATTTATCTTGATGACTTAATTGTATATTCAAAGAATTGATTGGATCATTTTGGTCATCTTAGAAAGGTTCTCATGCGATGTAGGAAATTCAACATTTCTTTAAATCCTTCTTAGTCTATTTTTGACGTTACCAAGGGCAAGCTCCTTGGGCATATTTTCTATGATTTAGGAATAAGCATAGATATCGAAAGGATTGCTTCTATTCTAAACCTTCCTACCCCCACTTCCAAAAAGGAAGTTCAATCCTTTATGGGCATTATCAACTTTTTCCGTAGATTTGTTCCTGATTTTTCTCTAATGGTCAAACCAATTCACAATCTTATCAAGCAAGATCACTCCTTTTCTTGGACTGATGATGTTGATAATGCTTTCTTAAGGATTAAGAAGGAAATTAGTTTCACACTGATTTGGGCAAAGCCAAATTTTGAGAAAGATTTTATTATATACACTAATTCCATAGAGGAAGCAGTCTCTGTTATCCTCATACAATGTGATGATCAGAATAATGAAAAACCAGTAGCTTACATGAGTCAAATCTTATCATATGACAAGTTCAAATATTCTTTGTTGGCATATTTTGCAAGAAGAGTGTGCTTGTCATTGATTGCAATAAAAACAACGATGATGGAAAACAAGAAAAGCATAAGCTTAGGAGGAGGAGCGAATAGTAAGCAGAAATCAAATCTCAAAATAAAAACGTAAGCTCAAGAGGAGGAGCAAAGAGTATGCAGAGATCAGAGCTCGGAAGGAAAAGTGTAATCTCAGGGTGAGAAGCCTCAACAGTCGTTTGATCAAGAAATTGATGGTGTTGATCGTCTCATATAACGAACATCAGTCATATGAGTGACCGTGGGCTTGAGGACCATTGGAGGATTGTGACTGTTGGATTTACAAGCCAGATCAATGGCAGGGATGAATTGAGGGGAGCGAAAGAATAATTAAACATATTTGTAGTTCTAATCCTGCAATTAGTCTAGATCATCAGATCTCATAGACTCAGATATTGATGACTGTGGTTGATCCAACAAGAGATCATATTAAGTCAGATTGAGTTGTGACCATCGTATGCATAATCCCTAGATCAACGACGGGGATAGATTGCAGAGATCGGAAGGAGAATTAAATATCGCACTAGTTCCAATCCCACAATTAGTCATGACCATCAGATCTTATAGCCTCGAAGATCGATGATTGTGGTTGACTCACTAGCGACGCACATATTCAAATTATGGAGTTTTGGTGATGAGTTAAATCACTCGCAAGTTGTGGTTCCGTAACCATCCTTGATCATTGATATTCTTTGAGAATATTCACAACCGTCGGATCAATTTAATTGGAAGGATAGGATAAACAGGGCTAAAGGGTTGAGAATTTGATTATCCAAATACCCGTCAGTCGTCAAATCAAACCCGAATTCCCGTTAGACATCGGATCATCTTAAAGTGGAAGGATAGGATAAGCGAGGTAAAAGATATGAGATCTCATTTATGAAAAAAAAATTTAGTCATTGGATCATTCTAAGTGGAAGGACAGGATAATATAGAAGAATTGCATCAAAGAAAAATCAATCCATTGATTCAAGATCATGATCGACGAACAACATTTAGTTCGGGTATAAATATGCAAAGAGGTTAAGCTCTAGAAAAATATCACTTCATATTTTTCATTTTGAGATTTGAAAAACCCGAAGCTTGAAAAGTCAGAAATCAAAAATGAATAAGGACCATCAGATATGGAGAACATACGATGACCATTAGATCAGGGAGATCTACGTTAGCAAATTGTGTTAGAAAACCTCATCCGCAAGGACATGTGGCAAACCACGTCAACAAAGGACATATGGGAGATCACATCAATAGACCACGTTAGCAAGGACGTGTAGCAGACCACGTTAGCATGGACATGTGGCAGACCATGTCAACAAGGACAAGAGTCATCTGATATGAAAGATCACTTTGGTGTATTCTCAACCGTTGATCATAGTACAGTGGAAGAATAGTGTATGTTTGAAAAGTTGAAATCCCAAAGTTTCGAAGGGTGAAGTTCTGACAATCGTCCATCTCAATGTTTTATTAAGTCCTAGCCGTCGGATTGAAGAATGAAAGGATGAGTGTAAGGATCAAATCTGACCGTTGATTCATTTCCGTGAAATAAACCATATGTTGACGGGCGAAATTGATCGTCTGTCAACTGAGAGAATGGAACTGGTCTGGGGTTGTCTAATAACCCAAGCCGTTTGGAATGAACCACCCTGACGGGTTTAACGGCTCCGTTGGCCGCTCTAAAGTCCTAAGAAAACCAAAGAGAAAACTAATCTAAGATAACTAATCTATCTAAAACAAATAAAACTAACTAAAACAAACTGACGAAATACAAGAAACTAAACTAACAAACAATAAATAATAACAAACTAATACACTAATCTAATTAAAACAAACTACTAAATAAACTAAAACTAAATACAAACTACTCTTACTATTCTACTAATTACTATTACACTAACTCTACTAATTAACTGTCTAACTACTAGTTACACTACAACTTATTCACAAATATACATTATACACAACTGGAAGATTTAAATAAAACCTGTAAAACTCATGTTCTTTCTGTCCTAAGACAGCCATAAATATTTTATGATTTTATGATTTTATGAATAAGAAATCAAACTTATTGAAATTAAACGATCTAATATATTAATTCTACATATATCTAACTAAACTTATATCTAAACTAAACTACTAAACAAATGACAAACTAACCTGGAAATGCTCCTAATTTGTCCTGTGTATGATGACTTCGAAGCTGGTCGGAGGAAGGAAACTCGCACCGGGTGATTCAGAAGCTTCTCGTAAACAATAGGATGTGCTTCTCTTCGAGTTGTTTACAGGACAAACAAGACAAAAAAAATCATAACAATTATATGATTTATAAATCTCTGCAATAAGGGAAACCTGTTATGCAAAAACTTATATTTAATAATTCAACTCATGAAGAAGAGAAATCTGCCATTCACAAACTGAATTAAGAAATTGCTATGTTTTTTTATAAACACTTGGAAGAAATCAGATATGGATTACAGTGATTAAATTATATCATTTGCAAATGATTAAGATAATTAAAGTAGTCATTAACCAGATACAAATTGATATACACAACATGAAACAAAATATTGATATCATCAGAAGCTAAAGTTGTAACAAAACACCAAATTATGCCTCAGTCTGTATTAAAACTCCATATCCTTGTTATCCCATGAATGAGGATATCATTATTACAAAAATAAGAAGTATTTATAAGTCTTTCCACAGGATAAAACCTCCCTGTGGATAATATCAAACTGTTTACATAATCTGGGAAGATATTCCCAAAATCAACTAAACTAGGAAACTAAAATGACATCAGAATATTTCAAATATCCCCTAACTACTCATGAAGTCCACTGCAATTTTGAATTCATCTGCAATAGACCAAAAATAACAACTTAGAAAGATATTTTATTAGCAAAACAATAAAAATATAATCTTACAGACTTAGCTACAGAATCATCTGATTCTGTAGCTAGTCTAAAATAACATATAGGATCAAAATCAAAATCAAATCAAATCTTTTAAAATAATCCAAACCAATTTTCTTCCAATGATCATTTAAAACGAATCACTCATGATTTTATTATTAAACATTAAAAATAATCAAAAGTGATTCAATCGAAAACAGGGGTAAGAATACTCTATTTTTCTTTTACCATAAAATCGGGTCAAACAGTAACAAGACTGTTTCATATCCAAATGAAATCGATAGTAAATCATATCATATGTGATACGATCTAGTCCAACACAACCATTTACCACTTGTCATAGCTATAATGATATAACAACAGATTCATATCGTTCAATCGAATACACAGATGGAAAGAACTGTTTCGATTATGTGTAAACGAAATCATACGTAACAACATCGACCCAACCAATTTCATGATTGATCCTTGCACAGTCAACAGACAGGATCGATAAATCATGATCGCAATCTTAATAGAATCAACAGAGGTTATAATTATCAACTGGGCAAATAATCAAAACAAATCACGACTGAGTTTAATATAGAAATAAATCGTGAACCTGGATACAGTCAATTTCGCTCTTCGAATCGAATTCAAACAGCATATTCATTGCAATATGAATCCAACTGATAACATAGTCAAGTAAACCAATGCGAATTAACTGGTTGGGTATAACTGTTATGAATCGTATCTATTCACGATTTGGGTGAATTTGTACAGAATCACATTGAAAATAATCCAAATTGTATTCGAGTTGGTCGAAAGTCATATGGAACATAAAACCGTAACAGTTAACTATTATTGCCAATCATATCGTATACATTATAACCAGAACGAATCAAAATGTGATTGTGTTCAAAATTGAAATATGAGAAACAGCTTGTGTCTATAATAGATACAAATGACTTCAATTGACAGCAGAGCATCCAATTTAAGCTAAATCAAACCAATCAAATCCACACTGAGATCAATCAAATTGATGAAAATCCAATCGAAGCTAAACTGGGAAAATGAAATTCCATTTAGTCAAAGCATAGCCATGTACAAAATGCATACTATGTAACAAAGCCAATCAATGTTGTTAACAGAACCAATCCAAAACCGCATTTGAATTCGTTATATAAACAAGCGATATCAAAACATACCTGTGTGAGGCTGCTCAAATTAGGCCAACTTAGAATTCATGACCGCTGTAGCTGATTCCACATTTTTAAACAAGATGGAACCTGTCATCCTTTGTTTCTTATCAGTGGCTTGTAACTTAGCCTTTTGACTGGTAAGCCATGCAACCTGGTCCTCCAAAGAGTGAATTCTTGACTATAGAATCAACACATCAAGATAATATCTCTCTAACCACGAGCTACATTGATCACAGGGTGGCACTGTAGGTTTTGACAAAGAAGGAGAGGGTTTGGATGAATGACCGGGGGCTTCACAAGGCAGATTAATGCCAAGGTAATTAGGGTCGTTTTGTAGGCAGGGGGGTAGATTTGACACAAATTCATATGAGGGTTCGACACACAAACCTTCTGAATAGGGATATTCACTAGCCAGGAAATGCTCCACTTCCGAGTCAGAGTCTTCACTCAACACGATAGGGTTAGGATTGACAGGAGGTTTTGGCTTGTTCCTTGCCATCCAATAAATTAAACGAGCATTCTTTTTGCCTTTGGCATTTGCAGTAGGTTTGGCTTTAGGCTTCTTGCTCATAGCCTCAGTGTTCTTAGTCACAGTATGGTGTAGGTTGATAGGTGAATCGGCTAAGGGTTTAGGTAACAGGATGTTGTAGGGTACCGAGGGTATGAACTTGTCCTCGCTCACCATAGGTTTTTCAACCTGTGGAGGGTTCGAATCCTCAAAATCATTTCGAGTAATAAAATCGCTCCAACAATCTCTGTGTAACCCCAAATGACAGACAACAATAATCTTAACCAGCCCATAACGAAAAAGGCTACTGTCAGCCTAGTTCTTTTTGTATTTCTTTGACATTTTAAACAGGCTTCTATGCAAGTAATTGGGAATATTAAGTTGAAAACCCATAAAAACCATAAGAAAATGAAGGTGGTGTAAGAAAACAAACCCATACCGACCTTCGCAGGTGATAAAATGTTTGATAATCATCAATAAATCATGCTAACGTTGTTTCAGCATGGTCACGGGAAAACCTCTATCACAGGAGATAACTTTGCGTGACTGGAAGAGCAGAGTCCAAGGGACCTCCTCTACTTTGCAATTCTTGGACCATCGTTGTCCAGTGGCAGGAAAACCCGTAGAAATACTGATAAACTACTCGTCAATTTCCAATTGAACATCGCCGACCTTGGCTCGACAACCATCAAAGGTCATGGCGAATTATCTAGCAACGCAGAGGTTAAAACCCTCGAATTTTTGTATAAACGAGAGCCACCCATTGTCCTTTAGGTCACTGCGGGCACTTTCAAACATCAACAGAGCCTGGCTACCATTGGGTTCAGCTCGGACGACCAGGGCCATGGTGTGAGCACATGGTAAGGGTTTGGTTCGAATTTACCAATGCACAGGAGCAGAGTCATTTGATCTAACAACAATGAACGATCAAAGGGGAAGCATTAATGTGCACATGCGAGGGTGGTGGAGTTATTCACCGCCATGTATAATAGTTATGACAAAGTACAACCCGCGAATTAATCCTTTGTTCAAACAATCATAACAAAACCATATTATTCAGCCAACCAAAGGATCAAACAGTGAGTGATATACCAACGCGCCATTAACTATAATTTTTCAAACCAATGTCATTCAACATAAAATCAAACCCAAATGTTAACCATGCACCATTGCATAAATGTTTTAATCAAAATTTTTAAACCATTGTGCCAATCGAATTCATAAAATTGACAAGCCAAGAGTTATAAAAGATTATCATAAGGATCACATCATATATATAAAAACAAAAATAAACCATGACCCCTATGCAATTCAATGACTAGGCAAGTCCCAAAAATATAAATCTATATGCTCAATGCCTTACCAGTTTAATAAAATCAAGTTACGCAACCAATATAAGAATGTCCAAATGGGCATAGTTCGAAAATCCTTTCAGTCACATAATGATAAACCAAAGGTAAGTGCCATTCAAAATATCAAAAAATATCATGACAGTTCAAATAACGATGGAGGATTTTTCACGCTTACAGTCATGAAAACTAAATGGAGACCAATTTGCAAGTGTCGCAAGAAATGAAAATATCGTCTATTTGAAAAATGCGACGACAATTTGAAGTTTGAAAGACATAGGTGTAGGCAGCTTATAGGACAATAGAAAAAATTGAATTGTCTGCCAACACCATCCGATCTGGTTGAAAGTTCAAATTCCTGAAGTGAATGAGGACCTTTGATTCGAGAGGGACATGATTCAATGGATTCTCAACTCTGGAAGTTTGGCGTATGGGAAAAGAGAGGTCTGAGATTTGAAACTCTCGGACCCCAGATCACGAAGTAAATCTCAGTCATTTGATTTAGGAAGGGTAGATCTAATCCGTAGAATTGAGTGGACATATCTGAATCGTTAGTTCGAGAGCACTGTCAAGATCGTGAGATCGATGGTCCTATCGCATTGTGGGGCCAGAACATGCTTGTGTCTTAATTTTTCGTGAGTAGGTCGTAATCGAAACCACGGTTTTGGAGAAAGGACACATGGAGGATGATATTTAATTGTGGGGTGAAAAGTGGGTTTCCCTCAAACCACCTTTGGTCACACCCGCAATCACATGGTCACATTATCGGACACTACTAGGCTCCACCTCAAAGTATAATCCAACGACGTTGTTCAAATTGAATCTAATCAAAGGGTTTTTGTTTCATATTGTGATTTCTTAATTTGTTATGATTCAGTTACACTAACTGAATCATTGTTCTTGAGTGGTTGAATCATTGTTCCTGAGCACTGGAATCATAGCTCTTGAGAATTCTAAGATTCTTGACACTGAGCATTGGATATGTAAAGTGTAATGAATGATGAGAGCATGCATAAAAGAAAGATGTTGAGATAGAGGAGGGATGTTGTTTCTCGGTAAAACAATTTGAACTGTATGTAATCAAGTAGAGAGAATGAACAGAGTGTGAGAGATGCAGAGATGAAGAACACAAGATGGATAGAGCAGAAATGGTGAAAACAACAGACTGTATGAGAACCTAAGAGTATGATAAGAACAGAGGAATAGAAAATGGAAAGAAATAACAAGTGGAGCCGAGAATGAATAGATAGAACCAGACCAGAATTGTAGAACAGAGAAGAACTGGTAAACGTTGAAATGTCTATATTATTGTAAATTATTATTCAAGCAAAGTTTTAGAAAACAGGGTGGTAGGGTGGTGCTAGGGAGGATTGTTGTCCTCATAGTTTCAAGTGGGTGCTTGAACACAAGAAGTTGTAGCTTCCATCTAGTTGCAGCCAGAAAAAACCAGGGTGGTAGGGTAGTGCAAGGGAGAACAATTGTTCTCTGTTATATAGGTTGGTCCTTGTGTGACTGGAAGTTGGTGCTTCCATCCAACTGGTGCTAGAACACTCAGGGAGTCGGTGCTTCCTTCTAGTGGGTGCTAGAGAACCTAGAGAGTTGGTGCTCTCAACAAGTTGTACCTCTCTAAAGAAGAGGTTGTAACCTCATTTTGAGTTGGTGCTCAAAGAAAGATGATGTACAAAACTTAAAATACTACCTATCATTCCAAGAAGAAGATGTTTTCTCCCTTTATGGGTTTACTCATGAATATTTTTCTCTATGTATATCATGCATGTGATTGATGTTTATTATTTTTTTTGTTCATGACTTGCATAATCTTGATGATCACTTGAAGAAGGTTAATAACATTTTAATAGGCATAAAATTGTTTAAGCACAGTAACAACTGATTCACCCCCCCCCCCCTCTCAAGTGTCTTAGTATTTCCAACAATTGGTATCAAAGTGGGTTCCTTTTATTTAAATATAGATCAGTAAGATTAAACATGACAAGTCATGAAGGAACTTCAACCAATAAGGCTCCCCTGTTCAATGGAACAAAATTTGCCTTCTGGAAAGTTAGGATGAGAACCTACATAATGGCTTTAGGTGCAGATGTCTGGGATGTGGTAGAGAGTGGTTATGTAAAGATAGTTGTACTAGCTAATAAGGATAACAAGCTAGAATTCAACATCAATGCTAAGGCTATGAATGATATTCTGAGTGGGCTTACAGAAGCAGAATTTGTAAAATTGATGCATTTAGAATCTGCTAAAGAAATGTGGGACAAACTCATTAGCAGTTATGAAGGTAATGAGAAGGTAAAGGATGTCAAGCTTCAAACCTACAGATTACAATTTGAACAACTAAAAATGAATGAGGATGAAATAGTTAATAAATTTTCCGTAATATTTGAGGAGCTTGTGAATTCCATGAAGGATCTTGGTGAGAAGATTGAAGACATTTTTTTAGTTGAGAAGATTTTAGGATCTCTACCAAATAGATTTAATCCAAAAGTTTTGGTAATAGAAGAACTGAATGATCTTAAGACTTTGTCTATTGATCAACTTCTAGTAATTCTAACTTCTTATGAAATGAGTATTAGTAAGGATAAACCCACCTCTAGAGAAGAATCATTTAAAGTAGAAAATAATGAGTATTATGAGCCTGATGAGATTGAAGAAACAATTGTGAGAGACTAAAGAAAGGATCAGGAAAATACCAAGGAAAGTTTCCCTTCAAATGTTTTAATTGTGGAAATATAGGTCACTTTGCATATAAGTGTCCACACAAGAAGAAGGACTAGAACTGTAAAGGTGAAGAGAAGTACAAATCCAGGAGATTTGGTAAAAAGAAAAGTTTATGTGTAAACAATGATGACTCTTCAGAAGACACAAATAGTGACTCTTCCTATGAAGATAAGGTTAATGACTTTGTGCTTATGACCAAAGAGGATTATGAGAATAAAAGAACAATAAGTGATGTTAATGATGAAGATGTGGTTGATATGGAAGGCGAACTAATTAGTTCTTTAGAAGAGATTGACACACTTAGACTTAAGAAGAGAAAACAAAAACACTTGTTGATGCAATTTGAAAAGAATAGTAAAAAACTTGACCCTGCTAAAAGTGGAGTTAGAAGAGGCAAACAAAATATAGGACATTCTGAAACAACAATTATAAGAGAAGAAGTCAAGATGTGAAGACTTGGAAGAAGAGGTAGTAAAAACCAGAAAAGAGATGGAGAAGTTTAAAGCATTGTATCTCCAAAATCTTCCGAGCATTAAAGCCTCAACATAACTAAGTGACGTTCTGAGAAAATAGAGATCTCCCTTGTTAAAGACTAGTTTAGGCTAAGTAAGTGGTTCAAGCAGAAAGCAAAGATCCAGTAAAGATGATCAAGTTCCAAGTCAGTAGACAATCAGACCATGTGAGTACTCTGCCACCAAAATCTAATAAAGACAAGATGATCCCTGATAAAAAACAAAGATATCAGAAGATGGAGCAAAAAATGTCAAGAAGAATGCCATCCTTCAGATACCAAAATTTCTTCCATGGTTACTGCTTTTATTGCTCTAATTTTGGTCATAATATTGCAAATTGTCAAATTAAGTTTAGAGACATGCAATTGA
The DNA here is from genome assembly GCA_000966675.3 of Picea glauca. Lineage (NCBI taxonomy): Eukaryota > Viridiplantae > Streptophyta > Pinopsida > Pinales > Pinaceae > Picea > Picea glauca. The sequence goes on from JZKD02S1866706.1 coordinate 407,805, forward strand.
GGAGATCAAGAAATAAACATTCTTTGAAATTAGAATTAAATAGCCAATGAGTAGACAAAATTGCACCAATCACTTTGACCTATTGAACAATGAGCTCAAATGCTATAATTGTCATAACTTCGGCCACAAAGCTGCAAACTTCCATCTGAAGAATTACAAAGCAGATCCAAGGATAAAACCCTTAGCTGGAAATGCCATCACATGGAAAAAGAAAGACAGTGAAAAATGTAGTCTAGTACTTTCAGCTCAAAAAAAAGAACCCATGGTATATAGATAGTGGATATTCCAAGCACATGACTGGAGACAAGGATAATTTTTTGTCTATAAGTAAAAGAAAAATAAGAAATGTGACCTTTGGAAATGATGAACCAGGTAAAATCAAGGGTAAAAGGATGGTGAGTTTGATTAATGGCAAAGGAAAAGCCCAGGATGTTCTACTTGTAGATGGGTTGAAACATAATTTGCTCAATGTAAGTCAAATGTGTGACAGAGGATGTGAAGTGGTGTTTACTTCCAAATATTGTAAGATAATGTATGTAAACTTAGGACAAGTGGTGGCTAAAGGTATAAGGACAGAAAACAATGTCTATGTTTTGAAAGAAGAAAAAGAAGAATGTCACTTAAGCAAGTATGATGAAAGTTGGTTATGGAATAGGAGACTTGGAAACCTAAATTTTGATCATCTAGTCAAACTTAGAAATAGTGGGGAAGTAAAAAATCTTCCAAAGATATCAAAGACATATGATTATGTATGTAAACCTTGCCAAATAGGAAATCTTACCCGAACACAGTTTAAATCTAAAAACTTTGCATCAACAAAGAAATCGCTTCAGTTAGTACATAATGATTTATGTGAACCATCAAGGAAGGAAGGAGTAGGAAAATAAAATTACTTCATGTTGATTATTGATGATTCTTCTAGACTTACATGGGTTTCCTTTTTGAAAGAAAAATATGAAGCATTTGAAAAGTTCAAAGTGTTTAAGGATCTGACTAAGAATCAAATAGGAAAAAGACTGAAGGCATTAAGGTCTGATAGAGGAGGAGAGTTTAGTTCAAGGGACTTCAAAGAGTTTTGTGATAAAAATGGGATCAAAAGATAGTATACTATTACAGGGACTCCACAACAAAATGTAGTTGAGAGACATAATATATTAGTTCAGCAGATGGCAAGATCAATGATTAATCAAAGTAATATTCCTCAAACATATTGGGTAGAAGAAATTCATACAACAATACATATTCTTAACAAATATCATCTCAGGCCACAAAGTGACAAGACTCCTTATGAACTATGGTCTGGAAGACGTGCTTCAATCAAGCATTTTAAATTTTCTCGGAGTAAGTGCTATATCAAGAATAATGATGAAAATATTGGCAAATATGATGACAGGGATGATGAAGGTATCTTATTAGGGTATGCTACAAACAATAAGGGATAAATATGTTATAATAAGAGGCTGCATAAATTGGTTTATTGCATTGACATAAAAGTTGATGAAGAGATCCTGGTACAAGATGTAAGCAGTGTTGAATCAACAGCGGAGGATATAGTTGAAGTTGAATATGAACAGGTCCAAGAATCATAAAAATAAGACTCGAAGTCAGATGAAGACACAAATACTCAGGTAGACTCAAATCAACAGACAACATCAAATCCTTCCTCCAGAATTACTCAAAATAATCATCCTGCAAGTCAGATAATTGGTGAGAAAGACAAAGGTGTAGAAACCATGAGAAGGATAATCAAAGACATAGAGAAATCAGATATAGCCTTCATATACATGGTGGAACCCAAGAACTTTAATGAAGCCAGTGAAGATGTAAATTGGGTAAAATCAATGAATGAGGAACTGTATCAGATTGAGAAGAAAAATACTTGGGAGCTTGTTCCTAGACTTGTAGATAAGAATGTAATTGGCTCCAAATGGGTGTTTAAGAATAAAATGAATGAACAAGGACAAACTGTTAAGAATAAATTCAGATTGGTATGTAAGGGGTATGCACAAGTTGAAGGACAATATTTTGGTGAAACCTTTGCACTAGTGGCAAGATTGGAAGCCATCAGAATGTTTCTTGCCTATGCATGTCATAAGAACTTTAAAGTATATTAGATGGATGTTAAGTCAACTTTTCTTAATGGAGACCTAGAAGAAGAAGTGTGCATGGAGAAACTTGAAGGATTTTCACTGACAGATAATCTTGACTATGTATGTAAGTTGAAAAAGGCATGATATGAACTGAAAAAGGCACCACGAGCCTGGTATTATAAACTGGACAAATTTCTACAAGACAAAGGGTTCAAGAAAGGTTATGTTGATAATAATCTACATATTAAGCCTGAAGGTGATGATTTATTAGTTGTTTTGGTTTATGTAGATGACATTATGTTTGGATGCACTAATGACCCTTCAGTTCAGGGGTTTTCTAATTCAATGCAGATTGAGTTTGAGATGTCCATGATAGGAGAACTGTCATATTTTCTTGGTTTATGAATCAATCAGAGTTCTGTAGAGATATTTATCTCTCAAGAAAAGAATTTGAAAGAGATGTTAAAGAGGTTTCAGATGGAATATTCTACACCTCTGAGAACACCTATGGTGGTTGGTTGAAAGCTCAGTAAAGATGATATTTCACCTGATGTTGATCAAAGAACATATCAATCAATGATAGGAAGTCTTCTATACATCACAACATCCCATCCTGATATAATGCAAGCTCTTGGAATGGTAGGTCGTTATCAGTCTGCTCCTAAACAAAGTCATTTAGTAGTTGTCAAAAGGATATTCAAATTTTTGAAGGGTACAATGACTTATGGTCTCTAGTATCCTAGAAATCAAAATTTTCAATTAACTCCATATTCATATGKTGATTGGGWAAAYTGTTTGGATGYRAGAAAAAGCACCAATGGAGGTGAATTHTTMTTASATGATTYRTTAGTAGCATGTMTTAGTAAGAAGYAGGGATCTATCTCATTATCAACTATAGAGGCARAGTACATTGTTGYTRYTACTTGTTGCACTYAGATCTTATRGATGATACAAAATMTTACAGATGTGAAGGTAACTTATATTSATCCCATTCCACTTCAYTGTGATAACACCAGTGCCATTTGTGTCTTGAAGAATCATGTTCTCCATTCAAAGACTAAGCATATACCAATAAAGTATAATTTTCTCAAAGAGCAGGTTACAAACAAAGTTGTTCAGCTAAATTAAATTCCAACCACAGAACAAATTGCAGACATCTTTACTAAACCCCTAGACAAGACACCATTTTAATATCTCTGTCAGAAGCTAGGTGTCATCCCTTCTCTCACCTGAGAGATTCCATCTTGTCAGGGGGAGTATGTGTTGGTTAAATATTTTATACCTCTGAAAAGTACTACAACAACTCAGGGGGGGCATGTTTTCTCTGACATTGATGTCAAAGGGGGAGAAAAGGAGTGGTGTGGATTCTATAATTGGAGATATAAGCAGCCTTCAGGGTTTCCATCAATGCCAAAGGGGAAGATTGTTAGCATATTTTACAAGAAGGGTGTGCTTGTCATTGATGGAAATAACAACAACGATGATGGAAAATAGGAAAAGCATAAGCTCAGGAGGAGGAGTGAACAGTAAGTAGAGATAAAAGATCAGAATAAAAAACGTAAGCTCCGGAGGAGGAGAGAACAATATGCAGAGATCAAAGCTCGAAAGGAAAAGCGTAAGCTCAGGGTGAGAAGCCTCAACAACCGTCTGATCAATAAATTGATGGTGTTGATCATCTCATATAATGGATGTTGGTCATATGAGTGAATGTGGGCTTGAGGACCGTTGGAGGATTGTGATCGTCAGATCTGCAAACCAGATCAACAATAGGGATGAATTGCGAGGAGCGAAAGAAGAATTAAATATCTCGCTAGTTCCAATCCCACAATTGGTCTAGATCGTTAGATATCATAGACTTGGATATCACCGACTGTGGTTTATTCAACAAGTGGTCAGATTAATTTGTATTGATTTGTGACTGTCAAATGCACAATCACCAAATCAACGACAGGGATAGATTGCAAAGATTGGAAGGAGAATTAAATACCTCTCTAGTTCCAATCCCACAATCAGTCAAGACCATTAGATATTATATCCTAGAAGATCAACGATTGTGGTTGACTCACCAATGACGCATACCTTCAAATTGCAAAGTTTTGGTGAGGAGTTAAATCGCTCGCAAGTTGTGGTTCCACAACCATCCTTGATCATTGATTTTCTTCGAGAATCTTCACAACCTTTGGATCACTTTAAGTAGAAGGATAGGATAAGCAGGGATAGAGGGTTGATAATTTGATTATCCGAATACATGTAAGTCATTGAATCAAACCCAAATTCCCTTCAGTCGTCGAATCATATTAAAGTGGAAGGATATGATAAGCGAGGTAAAATATCTGAGATCTCATTTATGCAAATTTTTGTCAGTCGTTGGATCATTCTAAGTGGAAGGACATGATAATCTATAAGAGATTCATCACCGACAGATCGAGCCATCGATCCAAGATCATGATTGATGAACAACATTCAATTTGGGTATAAATATGCGAAGAGGTTAAGCTCCAGAAAAATCTCACTTCATATTTTTCAGTTTGAGATTTGAAAAACCTGAAGCTCGGAGAGCCAAAAATCTTAAATGAATAAGGACCATCGGATCTAGAGAACATACAATGACCATTATATCAGGGATATCTACATCAGGGTAAAAGCATGAATATGGGTAACACTTTCGTGACAATCGGGTCTCAAAAATTCCCAGCGGCAATTTTTCGGCCGAAAAAATGTTTCTATGAATTTTTTCGACCGAAAATTTTCATGTCAAATTGAACGGTTCCGTGACGGCGCCCTCAAAATTCATGTACAATGTTTTTCAGATAAATTATTTTCTTGTGGTAAGAATATTTCAACCGAAAGAATTTTTGGCTGAAACGTTTATTTTTAACGAATTTCGTTATAATCTAGGTTTTGGCCGAAAGATTATTTCGGCCGAAAACATGAAATTGGGACTGAAAACAAAAACCAGAGAATTTCCCCAAGCTTACCTAAACTTCGGAGGTTGTGAACTGATGTAAATACTGAGAATTTGGTTTCGAAAATAAAACCAACATTTCCAAAATAGAATCTACTTTCAATTCCTATAATTTGTTTTCATTTTCTTTATTTTTATCTAATTGTATTTAATTTCTTAAACAAATCACTGCATTATATTTTCAGCAGACATTATGATTCAGTGAAATGAAATATCGGTATCTCTAAAAATATACAGTGAAAAGTTTAGAAAAAAATATATTCATAATTCTTAAACTGTTATTTTCAAAATGGTATATTTAGATTTTAGTTTTAAGTAAAAATTAAGATAGATACAAGGTGTAGAAAAACATGTGTTTAAAATCTGCAATGTTTTCAGCTTGGTCAACCTCAAAAAATTCTAGAAATTATAATATTCATCTGTTAGATTCAAAATTATAGTCATAATAAAATAGAGTCTCTGTATATTGTCGCAGTATATTTTGTTTCTTAAAAAAATAAGTTTAATAATAGATACATTGTTGTAGAAAAACGCTACTCATTATCATTCCTTTCATGTTTAAGGAACATACTATTAAACAAATGTCAAATTGACATATCAAATCGTGATAAAAAAAATTGAAAAATAGTCATTGGAAAGCTAACAAAATTCTTCACAAGTTTTTTTTTACTATAAAGTGAAATTCTAATTAAAAAAAATACTTTTGTATGCCGGAAGTTTAATAACTTGTGAAAATATAGTTTTGTTTCTCACAAAACGAGCAAAAGTGTAACCCATCTTCATGATTTTACCCGTCAGTAAACCTCGTCCGTAAGGAAATGTGGTAGAACACGTTAGCAAAGGACATATGGGCGATCACATCAGCAGACCACGTTAGAAAGGACCTGTGGCAGACCACATCAGCAAGGACACACGTTGTCCAATCTGAAAGATCACTTCGGGTGTATTCTCAACCGTTGATCATAGTACAGTGGAAGGATAGTGTAAGTTTGAAAATTTGAAATCCCGAAGCTCTGAAGGGTGAAGTTTCGATAGTCATCCATCTCAATGTTTGATTAAGTCCTAGCCGTTGGATTGAACAGTGAAAGGATGAGTGTAAGGATCAAATATTACCATTGATTTGTTTCTGTGAAATAAACCATCTGATCTGGTTGAAAGGTCAAATTCCTGAAGTGAACAAGGATCGTTGATCCGAGAGGGACACGCGTCAATGGATTATCGACTCCGGAAGTTTGGCATATGGGAAAAGCAAGATCTGATATTTGAAACTCCCGGAGCCCAGATCATGAAGTAAATCTCAGTTGTTGATTTAGGAAGGGTAGATATGATCCACAGAATTGAGTGAATAGATCTTAACCACCAGTTCAGGAGCACCATCAAGATCATGATATCGATGGTCCCATTGCATTGTGGGGCCAGAACATGCTTGTGTCTTAATTTTTCATGAGCGAGCCGCAATTGAAACCACGGTTTTGGAGAAAAGATGCATGGAGGCTCCTAGTGAATTGTGGGGTGAAAAGAGGGTTTCCCTCAAACCACTTTTGGTCACGCCTACAATCGCATGGTCACATGATAGCATCTCCCATGGTCACATCAGTGGAAGATAGGGGAAGGAGCTAATGCCGCCAGGCTCCACCTTGGAGTATAATCCAATGGTGGTGATCAAACCAAATCTGATCGAAGGGTTGTTGTTTCATCTCATGATTTATTGATAAGTTATGATTCAGTTACACTAACTAAATCATTGTTCCTGAGCGACTGAATCATTATTCCTGAGCATTGGAATCATGGCTCTTGAGTGTTCTGAGATTCCCGACATTGAGCGTTGGAGATGTACAGTGTAACAGATGATGAGTGCATGAATAAAAGAAAGATGTCAAGATAGAGGAAGGCTATTGTTTCTCGGTAAAACAAGTTCAATTGTATGTAATCAAGTAGAGAGCATGAGCAAAGTGTGAGAGATGCAAATATGAAGAACACAAGCTGGACAGAGAAGAAATGGTGAAAACAACAGACTTTACGAGAACCTAAGAGTATGATAAGAACATAAGAAGAGAAGATGGAAAGAAACAACAATTGGAGTCAACCATGAACAGACAGAACCAAACCGGAATTGCAGAACAAAGAGGAACTAGTAAACGTTGAAATTTATGTATTATTGTAAAGTATTATTCATGCAAATTTTTAGAAAACAGGGTAGTAGGGTGGTTCTAGGGAAGACTGTTGTCCTTAGAGTTTCAAGTGGGTTCTTGAACACAGGAAGTTGTATCTTCCATATGGTTGCATCCAGAAAAACCAGGGTGGTAGGGTGGTGCAACGAAGAAAAATTGTTCTCCGTTATACAGGTTGGTGCCTGTGTGACTAGAAGTTGGTGCTTCCATCCAGTTGGTATTGGAACACTCAGGGAGTTGGTGCTTCCTTCTAGTGGGTTCTAGAGAAACTAGAGAATTAGTGCTCTTAGCAAGTTGCAGCTTTCTAAAGAAGAGGTTGTAGCCTCAGTTTGAGTTGGTACTCAAAGAAAGATGATGTACAGAACTTAAAATATTGCCTATCATTCCAAAAAGAAGAGGTTTTCTCCCTTTATGGGTTTCCTCATGAATATCTATCTTTGTGTATATCATGTGTGTGATTGATGTTTATTATTTATGTTGTTCATGAATTGCATAATCTTGATGATCACTTGAAGAAGATTAATAACATTTTAATAGGCATAAAATTGTTTAAGCACAGTAACAATTGATTCACCCCCCCTCGCATTTGTCTTAGTATTTCCAACATTCTTATAACGAAAAATATGTTTTTTCTCTTGTTAAATCTGTGGAGAAATTTTTCCACTTTATCTTAGGGAAGAACACAGTAGTAAAAGTCCCTTTACCTGTTGTCAAGGTTCTGATCTCACAGACTTATCTTTTAGGGAAGCTTGCACATTGGCTTGTCAAGATCCAGGAGCATTATTTAACCATCATGACTTTGAAAACCATCAAGGGAGGATACATATCCATTCACTTGGCTCAACATGTTGAATCAAGTGAAGAAATTGATGAACAAGATAACCCTATGTCAACACTATTTTACATTGAATGTCAAATCCTTCCTATAAATGAACATCCTTGGTACAAATATATGGTGTACTACTTGCAAAATTAGAGATGTCCAAATAGATACTCATCAAAGGAGAACACTTTGTCTTGAATATTACAGATATGTTATTTTAGGAGACTTATTGTTTAGGAGATCTATCGATGGTATATTACGTCGATGTGTAAATAACGAGGAAGCACATAAATTGTTACAAGAAACCCATGGATCTTCATATTTTGTTATTCATGTGGGTGGCCACTTTTATGCAAAAAATATTGATTTTAAAATCCTCATAAAAGGTTATTACTGGCCTTCAATCTTTTGATATTCTTATGACTTTTCAGGATATTGTGACAAGTGCCAAAAATCGTTGGGAAAGAACATCTTTCTTCCATGCCTTTGCAACCTGTCCTCCCTGACTTTCCTTTTTCAAAATGGGGTCTGGACTTTATCGGTCCTATTAATCCTTCATCTTCAGTAGGGAAAGTTTTTATCTTGACAACCACAAATTATTTTATGAAATGGACTGAAGTTGTCCCACTTAAAAATTTGCAGGATGAGCAAGTTATTTATTTCCTTGAAACTAATATTTTCTCCAGATTTGGCATTCCTTTAGAAATTATTATAGATAACGGCCCCACTTTTATTTCTGCTAAGCTAACTCAGTTTCTAGCTAAGCTGGAATTTAAACATTTTACCTCATCAAACTATTACCTTCAAGGAAATGGGCAAGCTAAGTCAACTAACAAAAATCTGGTTAGAATTATCAAGAGGCTCATTAGAGATAAGCCTCATCAATGCCAGACCCTCTTCACTTACACCCTTTGGGAAGATAACTACTACCAAGGTAAGCACGAGTTGCACTCCCTTTCATCTTGTTTATGGTCAAGAAGCTATCTTTCCTACCGAGTTGGAACTTTCTTCTCTACAGTTGATGCTACAAATTAAAGAATTAAATTCTTCTAATATCTCTCAAAGGATAAATGCATTGTTGGCTTTAGGGGAAAAAGGATGTTTTCCTTGGATAACATCAAGAGAAGATAGCAAACTATAAAGACATATTTCAATAAAAGTGCAAAACCTGTCAAATTTGAAGTAAATGAGAAAGCCTTGCATTGGGATTCAACTCATGCTAATAGAGTAAGGAATTGAAAGTTTCAAAAATTATGGTTGGGTCTTTTTAAAATCGCTTTTGTCCTCGGTGCAAATTCTTATATTCTAAAGGAATTGGAAGAGTGATTATTTTCCTATAGCACCAACAATTCCCACTTGAAACACTATGTGGAACTAGTTTGAAAGGTAAACGTTGTATGGGAATTACTTCTATATTATATTTTTTTTTTCGTTACTTTAATTTTGCTTTGCTGTTTTATTTTTATGTTGTTTCATTTCTGTTGTTTTTCTTTTAATTATTTATTTTCTTTTCAAAAATAAATTATGGATCAGTTTTTCCACAACGATGCTATTATACAAGTATTGTTGATCAATAAAAATCAAGTTACATCGTTGTCATGATGTCCCCCCTTGAAGACATCACTAAAATTTCTTTATGCTTCCAGTACTAATGTTAGATAAATAATTGGATTTTCTTCCCTATTTTCTACTTTCCTTTTCTTCCCTCCACCCTGAGATTCAAAAAAAGCACACCAGAAATTTTTATCCTTTAAGAAATAAAAACTTTCGCTATGACCAATTGAATGTTATCCATATAGGGATAAACCCCTCACACTTAAAATTTTCCATGACTTATTCCCAAAGTCCCATATGATTTTTTCCCTTAACTGCCTCACTTCCCCCTGTTACATAATCATTCCGGTAATATATTCTTTGATCTACGATTCACCTAGTATGCAAAATTGAACATTCTGAGTTCTTAATTTGTTGGAAACAAATTTTCCTATGGAGCCACTAGTTTGTTGACACCTAAAAGCGCAACAATGAATACTATGCTTGCAAATGATTGCCAAGATTTATTGTATATTATATTTGTTGGCATGTTTAAAGGTAAGGTTGCTTGTCATTGATGGAAAGAACACCAGCAATGATGGCATGTTTATAGGTAGAGTGTGCTTTTCATTGATGGCAAGAACAACAATGGAAAATAGGAAAGAAAAGAATAAGAACAACAATGATGGAAAACAAGAACAATGAAGACGATACCCACAGGAGAAGGTTTGGAGGCCGAAACCTTTGAATACTTAGAAAAACTTCTAAGTCAGAAGAAATCATATGCTCAGGAGGAGGAGTGACAATGGTCGTCAGATTAGTGTCCAGACAGGAGGAGCATGCAGAAGAGGAGAACAGATCTCAGTCCTTGGATCTGAGCACAAAGGATCAACAGTCGTTGGATACATAGATAAATGCACGAAGGTTAAGCCTTCAGATGAGCGTAGGAGAGCAGACTTGTCAAAGTCCCAAGGTTCTAAAGTAAGCAGGGATCATCCATTTTCAATACTGATAGGTGGCACACTATCCACAACTCTGGAGAAAATCACTTCGAGATTTTCTCAGTTTGAGATTTGAAATCCCTGAAGTGTGGAGACCCGAAGAGACGAAATACATCCTCGACCATTGGATCATCCGAAGTAGATCGCAGTCATGAGATCATCCAAAGAATATCTCAAGTTTCAGATCATCCGAAGTAAATCTGGGTTGTCTGATCCAGAAAATACATGGCGTAATCCGGGTAAGGACTCGAAGTAAGCCTCGACCATCCAATCCAAGAGGACTTGTGGCAGGCCACGTTAGCATGGGCATGTAGGAGATCTATATCAGTAAGGACACGTGGAAGACCGTGTCAGAAAGAACATGTGGCAGACCACATCAGTAAAGCTCATATGGAAGACCATGTCATAAAGGATACGAGTCGTCTGATATAAAAGATCATTTCAAGAGAATTATCATTTGTTGATCATACTACAGTGAAAATTGATACTTGATAATTATGAAGTCCGTAGACGTGAAAGGATCACAGTCATTGATCCGAAAGGAACACGCATCAGTAGATTGTCAGCTCCAAAATATTGACGTATAGAGGAGAGAAGGGGTTGATGTTTGAAATCTCTGAAGTCCGAATAACCGAAGGAGATATCGACCATTCATCGAGAAAGGGGACACATGACCATTGATCTAGTTTTTGATGAAAAGGACAGATCTGAACCGTCAGTTCAAGACCATCGTCAAGATCGTGAGATCGAAGGTCCCGTCGCATTACGGGGAGCGAAGGTGTGTAAATCTTAATTTTTCATGAGCGGGCCATAATTGAAACCACAGTTTTGATGAAAGGGTATGTAGCAGCTCAAGGTAAATTGCAGGGTGAAAATAAGTTTGATTCAAACCACCTTTGGACGTGCTCGCAATCATATGGTCACATGAGATCATTTCCCAAGGTCATATCGAGCAACAGGAGCTAGCACTTTCTATACTGAGATAACTAAGCACTCGGAAGTTAGGCTTGTGTTCATAGCTGGGGTCACATCAACAAAAGATTGGGGAAGGAGATAGCAATGCTTGTCTCCATTTCAGAATTTCATGAGTTGGAGAATCTAGGTAACTCGCAAATGGATATCTGATGTGCGAATTCATGAAGCACCCTTTTGCTTCACCCTTGGTCATAGCCAAGGTCACATCAGTGGAAAATAATGGAAGGAGCTAGCAACTCTAGGCTCCATTTCAGAGTTTCACGAGTTGGGAAAATCAAGGTCACTCACAACAGAACTTTCGAGGAGTGAAGTTGCGAAGCACCTTTTGAATAGGTGGTTGGTCACCGAAAGTGGTCATGTGAAGGAAGGGGCTTAGAAGAGAAAGAATCCAAAAACAACTGACTTTAGTTACCAAAGACGACGAAGAGTTGTGACTGCCAGAGAAGCCAAAAGAATCTCAAGATAATGCCCTCTAGTGATGAACAGGTTCAGGATAGCTGCCAGAGAAGCCAAAGAATCTTGGCATAATAGCCACTAATGATGAACGGACTCAGAATAAATGCCAGAGAAGACGAATATTTTCAATGATGATCACACAGAGAACTTGGCATGAAAAAGACATGGAGAATAGAGGAGATTGTGAGCCTTTTTCGATGGTGATGCATGTGAGGAGGATAAGACGTAGTGCATAATTGGAAGGGGATATATATGGTGAAAAAGGGCATGAAGAGGTAGCACAGAGCATAAAAGGAAGAAGAGAAGTTGAATAGTGTGGTGTGTTGAGCATAGGAAGAAAAGAGCAGAGCATAGAAGCTAAATGATGCATATCTAAGATAATAAGAGAAATCCAAGGTCTGCATGCGGAAATAAAGAAGAAGAACATAAAGCTCAAGAAGATGTGAGAAGGAAGTCACTGATGCAGGAAGAGCAGAGTAGTGTAGCAGAACAATGATGATACTAGTAAGCCATTTATAAACACTGTATCACTTTAATAAATATGAGTAACAAATATTTATATCTCAGGGTGGTAGGGAGGTTCTAGGGAGGACTGTTGTCCTCAAAGTTTCAAGTGGGTGCTTGAACATAGGGAGTTTTAGCTTCCATCTGGTTGCAGCTAGAAAAACTAGGGTGGTAGGGTGGTTCAAGGGAGAACTATTGTTATTTTTTATACAGGTTGGTGCCTGTGTGACTGGAAGTTGGTGCGTCCATCCAGTTGGTGCTAGAACACTCAGGGAGTTGGTGCTTCCTTATAGTGGGTGCTAGAACACTCAGGGAGTTGGTGCTTCCTTATAGTGGGTGCTAGAGAAACCAGAGAGACGGTGCTCTCAGCAAGTTGCTTCTTGTAAAACAGAGGTGGTAGCCTCAAAAGGAGTTGGTGCTCAAAAGAATGGTAATGTATAGAAAATAAATACTACTTATCATATCAAGAAGAAGAGGATTTTCCCTTTATGGGTTTCCTCATGAAATATATGTCTCTGTATATTTCATGTGTGTGACTGATGTTGAATATTCTATTGCTTACTTCCCTGGATTATTGTGATCATCATTGAGTGTTAAGTAAAGAGTTTAAAATGGGCATACTTGTTTAAACACAGTAACAATTGATTCACCCCCCCCCCCTCTCATTTTTCCAACAATTGGTATCACATTTGGTTCCTTTTATCTAAGGGTAGATCCTAGAGCTTAAACATGACTAGCCATGAAGGAAATTCAACCAATAAGGCCCCCATGTTCAATGGAACAAATGTTTCCCGCTGAAAAGTTAGGATGAGAACCTACATAATGGATTTAGGTGCATATGTTTGGGATGTGGTAGAGACTGGTTATGTAAAGTTGGTTGTACTAGATTTTAAGGATGATAAGCTAGAATTCAGCTTCAATGCTAAGGCTATGAATTATATTCTGAGTGGGCTTGTGGAAGCATAATTTGTAAAAGTTATGCACTTAGAATCTGCCAAAGAAAAGTGGGACAAACTCATTAGCAGTTATGAAGGTAATGAGAAGGGAAAGGAAGCCAAGCTTCAAACCTACAGAGTATAGTTTGAACAACTAAAGATGAAATAAGATGAAATTGTTGGGAAGTACTTTCTAAGAGTTGAAGAACTAGTAAATTCAATGAAAGGACTTGGTGAAAAAATTGAGGAAGCATGTTTAGTTCAAAAAATTTTGAGATCTCTTCCAGATAGGTTCAACACAAAGGGTCTCTGCTATAGAAGAACTTAATGATCTACAAGATTTTCCTTTTGATCAACTTATAGGAACCTTGACTACATATGAAATAAGGATAGTTAAAGATAAAACCACCTCTAGAGAACCATCATTTAAAGCAAATAAGAATGAGGATTCTGAGCCTAATGAAATTGAAGCAAAATTTGTGAGAAGACTAAAGAAAGGATCAGGTAGGTACCAAGGCAAACTTCCCTTCAATTGTTTCAACTAAGGTAAGATAGGTCATTTTGAATATAAGTTTCCTCACAAAATAAAGGATCATACATATGATGCGATGAAGAGAATCACAAACACAAGAATGTTTATAAAGAGAATAATTTTAAGAAGAAAATCCTTTGTGTAAATAATGATGATGATCCCTCAGATGATGAAAGCAGTGACTCTTCTATTGAAGATAATGTTAATGAATTTATGGTAATGGCCAAAGAGGATTATGATAATAAAATCACATGAAGTGATGTTAATGGTGAAGAAGTTGTGGTTGACTTGGAAGGATAAATGTTCAGATCCCTAGAAGAAATTGCTCGACTCATATCTAAGATGAAAAAGAAAAAGCAATTGTTGATACAGTTCGAGAAAGACAGTAAAAAACCTAATGAATACTTTGCCTTACTAAAAGTGGAATTATAAGAGGCAAAGAAAATAGAGGACATTCTGAAACAACAATTATCATAGAAGAAGGCAAGATGTGAGGATTTGGAAGAAGAGGTAGTAAAAAACTGAAAAGAGATGGAGAAGTTTAAAGCATTGTATCTCCAAAATGTTCCAAGCATTAAAGCCTCAACAAAAATAAATGACATTCTAAGCAAACAAAGATATCCTTTATTGAATATTGGTTTAGGTTATGTAAGTGGTTCAAGTAGCAAACAACCAGAAAACAAAGAGATAGTAAACATGATCAAGTTCCAACTCAACAGAAAATCAGACCATGTCAGTACTATGCCACTAAAATCTAATCAAGACAAGATGATCCCTAATAAAAAACAAAGACATTAGAATATGGAGCAACAAATGCCAATAATAAGGCCATCATTCAGGTACCAAAATTTCTTCCAATGTTACTATTTTTACTATTCTAATTTTTGTCATAAGATTGCAAATTATCAAATTAATCTTAGAGAAATGCAACTGAGAAGGTCAAGAAATAAAAAATATTTGCAACATAGAACTAAGCAGCCAATGAGTAGACAACGTAGAACCAATCACTTTTATCTATTGAAAAATGAGCTCGAACGTTATAACTGTCATAACTTCGGCCACAAAGTTGCAACCTGCCATCGAAAGAATTACAAGGCAGATCTAAGGATAAATCCCTTAGCTAGAAATGGTAGCACATGGAAAAAGAAAGATAGTGAAAAATGTGGTCTAGTACCTTCAGCTCAAAAACAAAAAGACCCATGGTATATAGATAGTGGATGTTCCAAGCACATGACTGGAGACAAGGATACATTTATGTCTATAAGTAAAAGAAAAATAGGAAATGTAGCCTTTGGAAATGATGAACCAGGTAAAATTCAGGGTAAAGGGATGGTGAGTTTGAGTAATGGTATAGGAAAATCCTAGGATGTTCTTCTTGTAGATTGGCTGAAACATAATTTTCTCAGTGTAAGTCAAATGTGTGACAGAGGATGTGAAGTAGTGTTCACTTCCAAATATTGTAAGATAAAGTCTGTAAACTCAGGACAAGTGGTGGCTAAAGGCATAAGGACAAAAAATAATGTATATGTGCTGAAAGAAGATAGAGAAGAGTGTCATCTAAGAAAACATGATGAAATTTGGTTATGGCATAGGTGACTTGGACATCTAAATTTTGACCACTTAATCAATCTCAAAAATCTTGAGGCAATAAAATATCTTCCAAGAATATCAAATCCATAAGATTATATGTGTAAACCCTACCAAGTAGGAAAAATAACCAGGATATAGTTTAAATCCAAGAGCTCTACTTCAACAGAGAAATCATTCCAATTAGTTCATATGGATTTATGTGGACCATCAAGATAGGAAGGCACAGGGAAGGAAAACTACTTTATGTTGACCATTGATGACTACTCTAGACTCACTTGGGTTTCTTTTCTCAAAGAAAAAGATGAAGCATTTGAGAAATTTAAAATATTCAAGGATTTAACTGAGAATCAAAAAAGAAACAAGATAAAGGAAGTAAGATTAGACAAAGGAGGAGAATTTATGTCAAGTGATTTCAAGGAATTATCTGATAAACATGGGATCAAGAGAGAATACACAATCCCAGAAACTCCACAACAAAATGGAGTAGTTGAGAGGAAAAATAGAACAGATCAAAAAATCCCTAGGTCAATGATGAATGAGAAGAACATTGGTCAAACTTATTGGGTAGAAGAAATACACGCAGTAGTCCATATTCTTAACAAAGCCCAACTTAGACCACATAGTGAAAAGACACCTTATGAACTGTGGTATGGAAGACCTGCTTCAATCAAACACTTCAAAGTATTTGTGATTAAGTGCTACATAAAAAATAATAATGAAAATATTTGCAAGTATGATGATAGGGCTGATGAAGGCATCTTCTTAGTATATGCTACCAATAGTAAAGGATATAGATTCTTTAATAAAATATTGCATAAATTATTTGATTGCATTGATTTGAAGGTTGAAGAAGGAGTCCCAGTAAGAGAGGTGAGCAATATTGAGTCTACTACAAAGAACACAGTTGAATATGAAGATGAATAGGTCCAAGAATTAGATGGAGAAGAGACACCTAGACAAGAAGAGTCAGGACAACAATCAACATCAAATCCTTCCTCCAGAATTACTCAAAAGAATCATCTTGAAAGTCAGATAATTGGTAAGAAAGAAAAAGGTGTACAAACCAGGAGAAGGATAATCAAGGATAGTGAGCAATCACATATAGCCTTCATATCCATGGTGGAACATAAGAACTTTAATGAATCCAGTAAAGACGTAAATTGGTTAAAATCAATGAATGGGGAGCTGGACTAGATTAAAAAGAATGACACTTGGGAACTCGTTCTAGGCCAGAAAATAAAAATGTAATAAGATCCAAATGGGTCTACAAAAACAAGATGAATGAGCAAGGAAATATTGTAAGAAATAAGGCTATATTGGTATGCAAAGGATATGCTCAAATAGAAGGACTATATTTTGATGAAACATTTGCGCTCATAGCAATATTAGAAGCTATTAGAATGGTTCTTGCCTATTCTTGTCATAAACAATTTAAATTCTATCAAATGGATGTCAAGACATCTTTTATAAATGGAGATCTAAAATAAGAAGTCTATATGGAACAACCAGAGGGTTTCCAACTATCATATAACCTTAACTTTGTTTGCAAGCTGAAGAAAGCCTTATATGGGTTGAAACAAGATCCTCATGCCTAGTATTACAAACTGCATAAGTATCTACAAGACAAAGGGTTCAAGAGAGGAACAATTGACAACAATCTATATATCAAAACAAAGGGTAATGATTTTCTCATTGTGTTGGTCTATGTATATGACATCATCTTCGGAAGAAATAACGCTTCATTTGTACAATGGTTTGCTTCTTCCATGCATTCTGAATTTGAAATGTCTATGATAGGGGCACTGTCATTTTTTCTTGTTCTACAAATTACTCAAAGGTCTGAAGGAATATTTCTTTCTCAGGATAAATATCTAAAATAAATGTTGAAAATGTTTCAAATGGAAGATTCTACACCTATGAGCACACCTATGGTCAATGGATGCAAGTTAAKMAAGGATGATGAMTCACCTGATGTTGATCATAGCTCATATAGGTCTATGATAGGCAGCCCATTGTACATCACAACATCCCATCCAGATATAATGCATTTTATTGGAATGGTAGGAAGGTATCAGGATGCACCTAAACAGAGTCATTTGTTAGTTGTCAATAGAATATTCATATACTTGAAAGGAACAATGAACTATGGTCTATGGCATCCTAGGAATCAGAATTTTCAACCATCAGTCTATTCAGATGTTGATTGGGCTAACTACGTGAATGAAAGGAAAAGCACGAGTGGAGGTGCATTCTTCTTAGGATATTCCCTTGTATCATGGTTGAGAAAGAAGCAAGGTTCCATTTCCTTGTCAACTACAGAAGTTGAATACATTGCAGCTGCCACTTGTTGTACCCAATTATTGTGGATGATTCAGACACTTATAGACTTGGAGGTAAAATATACTACACCAATCCCAATTCATTGTGATAATACTAGTGCAATTAGTGTGTCAAAGAATCATGYATTTCACTCCAACACCAAACATATACCCATCAAGTATCACTTCTTGAGGGAACATGTGGCCAACATTGTTGTTTCTTTGCATTATATTCCATCCAAAGATCAAATTGTTGATATCTTCACTAAACCACTTGCAAAATCTTAGTTTGAGTATCTATGCCATAATTTGGGTGTGACCACGTTATCAAGCTAAATAGTCTATCTTATCAGGGGGAGTATGTGTTGGTTGAATATCTGATACCTCTAAAAAGTACTGCAATAGCTCAGGGGTACCATGTTTTATTTGACATTGATGTCAAAGGGGGAGAAAAGGTGTGGTATAGATGCTACAGTTGGAGGTCTAAGTATAATGGTGCAGTATTTTAGGATTTCCATCAATGTCAAAGGGGGGTATTGTTGGCATGTTTACAGGTAGAGTTGATTGTCATTGATGGAAATAACACCAACAATGATGACATATTTACAGGCATAGTACACTTCTCATTGATGGCAAGAACAATGATGGAAAATAGGCAAGCAAAGAAGAACAACAGCAGCGATGGCAAACAAAAACAGAGAAGATGAGACTCGCAACAGGAGAAAGTTTGTAGGCTGAAACCTGTGAATACTTAGAAAACCTTCTAAGTTTGAAGAAATCATAATCTCAGTAGGAGGAGTGACAGTGGTCATCGGATCAGTGTCAAGATAGGAGGAGCACACAAAATAGGAGAACAGATCTCATTTGTTGGATCCGAGTGCGAAGGATCAACAGTCGTTGGATCCAGAGATAAATGCATGAAGGTTAATCCTTTGGATGAGCGTAGGAAAGAGGACTTGTCAAAGTATCGAAGTTATAAAGTAAGAAGGGACTGTCCATCATCAAGACTGATAGGTGGCACACAATCCACAACTCCAGACAAAATCACTTCGAGAGTTTCTCAGTTTGAGATTTGAAATCCTCAAAGCGTGGAGACGCGGAGAGCCAAAATACATCCTCGACCGTCAGATCATCCGAGGTAGATCGTAGTCGTCAGAGCATCCGAAGAAGATATCAAGAATTATATCATCTGAAGTAAATCTGGTTTTTCTAATCCAAAAAAGACGTGGCGTAATCCTGTGGACTCCAAGTAAAGACCCGAAGTAAGCCTCAATCGTTCGATCCAAGAGGACATGTGGCATACCATGTTAACAAAACATGTCAGCATGGATGTGTGGGAGATCTATGTTAGCAGACCTCATTAGCAAGGACATGTGGAAGACCACGTCAACAAGAACATGTGGAAAACCATGTCAGCAAAGGGCATATGGAATACCACGTCAGCAAGGATATGAGTTGTCCGATCTAAAAGGTCACTTCGGGAGCATTCTCATCCGTTGATCATAATACAGTGAAAATTGAGACTTGAGAATTTAGAAGTCTAGAGATGCAAAAGGATCTCAACCATTGATCCGAAAGGGACATGCATCAGTAGATTGTCATCTCTGGAAGATTGACACATAGAGGAGAGAAGGGATTGAGATTTGAAATCTCCGAAGTCCAGAGACCCAAAGGAGATATCGACTGTTGATCGAGAAAGGGGACATAGGACCATTGATCTAGTTGTTGATTGAAAGGACAAATCTGAACCATCAGTTCAAGAGCATCGTCAAGATCATGAGATCGATGGACCCATTGTATTTCAAGGAGTGAAGGTGTGCGAATCATAATTTTTCATGAGTGGGATGCAATTGAAACCATGGTTTTGATGAAAGAGTAGATGGAAGCTTGAGTTAAATAGTAGGGAAAAAAGAAGTTTGATTCAAACCACCTTTGGAAGCGCCCGCAATCGTATAGTTACATGAGATCACTACCCAAGTTCATATAGAGAAACAAGAGCTAGCACTCGCTAGACCAAGATCTCTAAGCGCTCAGAAGTTAGGCCTATGGTCATAGCCGAGGTCACATTAATGGAAGATTGGGGAAGGAGATAGCAATGCTAGGCTCCATTTCAGAGTTTTGCGAGTTAGAGAATTAAGATAGCTCGCAACTAGATAGCCGATGTGAGAAGTCACAAAGCACCCTTTTGCTTTGCCCCTGGTCACAGCCAAGGACACATCAATGGAAAATAAGGGAAGGATCTAGCAACACTAGGCTCCAGTATGAGAGTTTCACAAGTTGGGAAAATCGAGGTGACTCGCAGCAGAACTTTTGAGGTGCAAAGTCATGAAGCACATTTTGAATAGGTGGTTGGTCACCGTCGGTGGTCATGTGAAGGAAGGGGCTTAGAAGACAAAGAAGACCAAAACGATTGACTATAGTTACCAGAGATGAAGAAGAGTTGCAAATTCCAAACAAGCCAAAATAATCGCAGGATAATGCCCACTAGTGATGAACAGGTTTAGGATAAATGACAGAGAAGCCAAAGAATCTTGGCATAATGGTCACTAATTATGAATGAACTCAGAATAAATTCCATAGAAGACAAAGAGTTGCAATGATGATCACACAGAGAACTTGGCCTGAGAAAGACATGGAGAATAGAGGAGACTGTGATCCTTTTTCGATGGTGATGCACGTGGGGACGATGAGATGTAGTGCATAATCGGAAGGGGAGATCCATGGTGCAAAAATGGCATGTAAAGGAAACACAGAGCATAAAAGGAAGAGTATAAGCTGAATAGTGTGGTGCATTGAGCGCATGAAGAAAAGAGAAGAGCATAGAAGCTAAATGATGCATATCTCAGAGAAGAAGAGATATCTGAGATGCGCATGTAGAAATAGAGCAGAAGAATAGAAATCTCAAGAAGATGTGAGAAGGAAGACACTGATGCAGGCAGAGTAGAGAAATGTAGCAGAACAGTGATGAGACTGGTAATCCATTGATAAACAATGTATCACTCTAATAAATTTGAGTAACAAAGATTTATATCTCAGGGTGGTAGGGAGGTTCTAGGGAGGACTTTTGTCCTAAGAGTTTCAAGTGGGTGCTTGAACACAGGAATTTGTAGCTTCCATTTGGTTGCAGCCAGAAAAACTAGGGTGGTAGGGTGGTGCAAGGGAGAACTATTGTTCTCTGTTATACAGGTTGGTGCCTGTGTGACTGGAAGTAGGTGCTTCCATCCAGTTGGTGTTGGAACACTCAGGGAGTTGGTGCTTCCTTCTAGTGGGTGCTAGAGAAACCAAAGAGTCGGTGCTCTCAACAGGTTTTTTCTTGTAAAACAGAGGTGGTAGCCTCAAAAGGAGTTGGTGCTCATAAGAATGATAATGTACAGAAAAAAAGACTACTTATCATATCAAGAAGAAGAGGTTTTTCCCTTTATGGGTTTCCTCAGGAAAAATCTGTCTCTGCATATTTCCTGTGTGTCATTGATGTTGAATATTCTATTTCTTACTTCCCTGCATTATTGTGATCATCATTGAGTGTTTTGTAAAGAGTTTAAAATGGGCATAATTGTTTAAGCATAGTAACAACTTATTCATCCCCCCCTCTCAGTTGTCCAACAATATTAATAATAAATTAGTAGGTGGGACCCCCTTTATAGATTTAAGGCGCTATGGTGGATATGTTATGCTTATATTTTGTTTGCTTATGTGATGGTACCAACATAGTCATCTACAGTTCATTGTTTCAAATAATGGATTAAAATGTTAGGCTGACATGTGATGGTTTGTTTATTAATATATGGTACTAGATGGCTTTGATGACCTCTCACAAAACAAATTAAGGCTGCCTTGTGGATAAAAGGAATTATGATCAGTTTTGATATTGCTAACATGACACTAATTGGTTTAAATGGTCCTGATAAAATATAATAATGGAGCTATTTTGATAAAATAACTATACTTAAGTTCTAATTCTATGTATCATTTTGACAAAGGAGGGGTGCACTAAACCATTGCTACTATATTTATGTGCCTTGTTGAATGTTTTATGTTGATTCACATGGGGTAATGTTTCTAGCAAATTGTTATTTTAAAGAGTTTGACATTACAAGGGTGACGCACTATGAAAAAGTGATATGGAAATGGTCAATTGGTCAATTAATTGTTTAGTGCTATGGTGAATTGGTTGGCTCGTACTTGGAATTGAATGAGGTTGGAAGGGAGAAGCGACGTCCATTTATTGCACATCACTCAAACACCCCTCGCGCATGTAACCCTAGTCATTCTTTCATTTTGGTTTTGGCTCTGGTAGTTGTTGTTGCACTGCATTGTTCGATCGTGAAGGAGGCATACATTCTAGTTTTCTTCCTCACCCAAGCTTTTCTGTGTATGGGTTCCTTACTCTTCCATCTATGATGATTAATCTGTCCTTTGAATCAACTTTTGGCTTAGGATTGCTCGTGGTCTACGTGTTTCTTAAGATGTTATGATATATTTGAACTATGTATTGGTGTTGTGTCAATGGTTTCTGATGGTGATTATTTTGGACTATTGGCACTTAAAAAATAAATGGTTATGCTCTCCCTGTTGTGTGTAATATTTGCATGGGTTTATTGGATAAAAATAGCAATGAAGCATACTCAATCATAGATTATGTTTTGGGTTTGACCTTTCTGTGAAAATTGATTATTATGATTCAAAAAAGCACTTATCTTTGCGCATAACCTATTTATGGATTGTTACAACAATTCTATGTGTTTAAGCTTCCCACTCCATGTTCATCTCTCACCATTGCAGCTAGTATTTTTGACCCTATGGGTTTCAATATGAATTGTTGAAATATTAAAATGTTTTTTTCCTTGCTTGGAAAAAACCTGAGTTGTTAGTTATCATTGTGTTTCCCTCACTCACATTGTTTCTTGGATAGCATTGCGCAGTATGGGTTTAACATCACAAAAAATTTAATGGAGGCATTATACATGCTTTTGGTCGGGCATGGCTTTATGCTTGGATGCTCATATTACAGTTTTGTTTAAAAGATTGGCTTCATTTTGTTTCCTGTTGGAAGTGGTTGACTGTTGTTTTTGGTAACCCTCACAGTTGAGAGTATTGTTGCATGTTATTTCTCTGTGGTAAATTGTGAAAATTCATGAATTGTCTTCGCTTTTTGAGGAATTAATCCTTTGATCAAACCACCTTCTCTTACCCTTCACTTGTTTTTTTAAAACCCTAAATATGATTTGTTATAATTTTACTCAAGTTCAATGGCTGATGAATAATTGTGTGCGCTTGGTTGCTTGGGCACGATTTTGGTTGCGTCCCTTGTTTAGAAATTTTTGAAGAAGTCTATACATACTAATTTATGTGAATTTTGGGCTCAAAGAGTATTGCATGATTATTTGGTTCAAATTTTATGTTGTTTATATTAAGAGACACGTGTGCAATTTGATTGGGGCTCGATAAAGAGTTATAATGACCAGTTGATTTCTTTGGACAATGTTTAAATAATGGATGGACGTGAATGGTTATAGATACTATGCATGTTCCTATTGGATTTAAAGAATGAGTGTTGGATATTAATTGTTGTAAGCACTGTGTGTATTCCTATTGGTTTTAAACGGATTTAGCATTGGAGTTATGAATGGTTATGGCTCAAAGGGTTATTGTGGTTTATCATATTGATTGCTTATATAAATATATGAAGGTTGGTGTAATTGATTATTCTAGGCATATAGATTATTGTTTGGAAGCCAGCAAGAAATTTGTAAAGGAAGTAACAGTTTAAATTGTGATTTTGAAAGTGAATATTGTTGAACTTTGGAGGAATAAACAGAGATATGTTTGATTGTTTGTTTTAATTTATTTTTATATGAGCAGTATCCATATTATGTTCCTATCATTCTACCACTTTTTTCTCACTACATTCCCCTCATAATCCCAATTTCATTTATGACAACCATGTTTTGTAAAATGAATTAAAAGAGACAAAGAGATAACACAAAAATGATTGGTGACTGATATTTTGGTATTTAATTACACAGATAAATTATTTATTAATTGTTGAAAAATATTCATGTATTAATCCCCTATCATTATACCACTTTTCTCTCATGACACTCCCTCCATATGTCTCATGAACCCTATCACCGCCTATTCACTTGGCGATTTTTAAATGGTTTGTTATGGATGGATTTCCATGTATCTCGTGTCAATTTCTGAGGCAATTTTTTATTCATGCAAGCATAATGACATGTATGGTTTATTAAGGTCTTAGTTACTAACAAAATACTACTACATGATGATTTTATTTAGTAGGGGAAGCCATGGAAGAAATAACAGAGGCAGGGGAAATTTGAACAGAGGTCCTAAAAGGCCTAGATTTTCCATTCATTTTGATGTTGATCCCCAGGAATTGAACCAGTTCTTCTAAGCTGGGTTATTTAACTGGATTGGTTATGGAATAGTACAACCTCAACCAAATATACCCCCCTTCCAGCCTCAGAATATCCCTGGAATTCTCATTCCTCCTCATGCGTCCTTGCAACTAGACGTCCCTGCAAATGATGGATGTTAAGAGATTGTCAACTCGATTGTCTCTCACCATTGTGGTTGGCCCAATATGTCATTACCTCTTCCACCACCTATCAATCCTAATGTCCATATTGATTGTGTTGATACACCAGTCCAATCTTCACATGCTAGTAAAAGACTAAAAAATGATATCCCCCCTATGCAAGATAAAGGAAAAGTTGTTGTCTCCCCTTCTTCTTCCTCAAATGATGTTGATTAAGGTTGGTTGTCATTGATGTCAACCCTTGAAGAAAGACCCGTATCACAAAGGTTTGGATAATGGACCCAATAGTGTTTCATGTAAATATGACTCATTATTTTTTTTGTCATCGTTGATAAGAAGTAAATATGGATGAACTCCAAAGTGGTCCCCTTATGGTGAAAACCCTCACAGGAAGACGCTTTGTGGAGTAAGAGAAACCATGCTTAGTTGTGGAATAATGAGATGAAGGAAAGTGAATTTATCAGGGAAAATATCCTAGATTGATATTTCTTGTCATGTCATTTCTTGTGGTATGTGGAACGTCACATAATTCCTCATGGTTAGAGAGTTATGGCCATGAGAAGTTGGAGACCCCAGGTTTGGGTAATGGACCCAACATTGTTTGATGGGTAACGGTATGAGTTATGATATATTTTAATATAATACTATTCTATATGGATAGTAAATTTCATTCCATTTCTGGTGGTATGTAGAACATCACATAACTCCTCACGGTTTGAGAGTTGTGGCCTTATGAAGCTGGAGGACCCTCATATGTCATCTAGAGGCCCCAAAAGGTCAAAGTAATCAAAGTGGTTTAAGAGATTTTAAAAGGTAAATAATAAAGTGAAGTGATGAGTGTATTATAATTCAAA
>JZKD02S1866706.1:526141-548211 GCA_000966675.3 Picea glauca
CTAATCCAAAACTAGGCATGTGAGACTAAAGAAAAGTTTGATGAAAATGATAGTCTCTTGTTTTTAAATTTAAGGAAGGTTTGAAGGAATGTGATCATATACACTAGGTCTATTACAGAGCTACAAAATAGATTTGGAGGATGAAATTTATGAGGGATTTTGGTTGAGGTACATGTTGAGTACATGGTTGAGACAAGTAGTTGATGAGTTGGCGCACATACATGAGGTGTATAGTTTATGATATTGGTACATATTGATGAGTAGTTGACACATGATTGGTACATACTTGGCACATGGTTGGATGCACTTTTTTATGGTATAGGTTGATTACAGGTTAGTGCATGGTTGATGCACTTGTTTATGGTACAGGTTAATTACAGGTTGGTGCATGGTTGATGCACTTGTTTATGGTACATTTTGATTACAGGTTGGTGCATGGTTGATGCACTTTTTTGTGGTACAGGTTGATTATAGGTTGAGGTACAGGTTGATGCATGGTTGATGCATGGTTCAGATTTATTGGTATAGGTTTACAGTGGTATATCTCACAGTGATAGTGTGACAGTGTTTCCATCATTCTACTTCTACTTCAGGGTGGTAGGATGGGGCAAGGACAGGTGGTTGTAGCCACCTTTTGGTTGTAGCTGAAGAACATTGGGGGTTGTAGCCTCCTTCTGGTTGTAGCCAGATATTTGGGGAGTTGGAGCTTCCCTCAGGTTGTAGCCTGAGAAACTAGGGGTTTGGAGCCTCCTTCCAGTTGCAGCTGGAAAACAAAGGAAGTTGGTGCTTCCAATGAATTTAATTCTTCAGGAAATATAAGAAAAAGAATTCCTTGGTTTTCTCCCGATTTGGGTTTCCACGTAAAACATTAGTGTACTTTGTATGTGTGTGATTGTTTATTTATTACTGCTCATTATTGGATAATAATTCTACATTGATATAACATTTGAAGAAAAAGGATTATAATTACGTTATTACTTATTCACCCCCCCTCTCATTAATCCAACAAATGATTCATCAAAATCCATTGCTTCTCGCGTGAATTTTAAGGATGATTGTTCCCATTTAATCAGTGAAATACAACCTCAAGTTTCAAATCAACCACGGGCTACTTCCGGGAAATCAAAGGGGGACAACAGTGATAAAATAAAAATCGCCTCTCAGAGTGGCAAGTATGGATTTTAGTTTATGTGTTCTTATGTTTTAATTTGATGAAGACGGTGTTAATGGTTTGTAGAAAGTTTTGGCAACAAGCTATGTTTTGGATAATGTGGATTATGTGGATATTTATATATTTTTGGATATGATTTAAATTATTTATGATATTTAAATATTTAGTTTTGAAGGTATCTAAGGGAGCTACAAGTGTGGCATGTGTTAAAATGATTATCTGATTTTGTTATATTTTATGATTTGAAAAGAAGAAAAGATAGGAGTCACAAGGGGTCCCACATACCTAGTTATTATTAATTAAAGACCCTTAACTATTATTATTATTATTTATCTCTCCTAAACTAATTAGTTAAGTCAAACTAACTTAACTAAATAAAATAGTTGAACTACTTCAACTGATTTGGAAAGAATAAAAGTTGAATGAGAAGAAGAGACAACAAGAGAATATAAGGAGAAAGCAAGACTAAGGTTTTCTCTTTTGATTTCATGAGATAGTTTCAATTTTCATTCATTCTTGAGTTTATTCAAAGCCTAATTCTCTTTTTGACAGCAGGGTCTTATTGTAGACAGAAAGGTTCAAAACTGAACCAAACCCTTCAGATGTTTGTTTTATATGTGTTGATTCATCCTTGATAGTCTATGTATTCTTGTTTGTTTGTGGACTAAGTTTCATAACTGATAAAGGATATTTTTAAGAGTCAAATTGGCAGCAGTATGTGGCAAGATGATCCAGATTATAAATTCCAGTTTTACTTCTTGTCATAGTCCTTTTGTATGGTGTTCATTGGGGATCTCTAAAT
Organism: Picea glauca; assembly: GCA_000966675.3. Lineage (NCBI taxonomy): Eukaryota > Viridiplantae > Streptophyta > Pinopsida > Pinales > Pinaceae > Picea > Picea glauca. The sequence goes on from JZKD02S1866706.1 coordinate 528,115, forward strand.
TAGACTTTGGTCCATGCCCTCACAAGGGTTTTGTAAAGAGAAAAACACTTTTGATATGTAGAAATAAAATAAATCATATTGATATTTTTTCTCATTTATATGTATTTATGATATGGTTACTTTTTCTTTTTGATCTACATATTTACTTTATGTAATATGTGTATATTTCAGAAACTTATGTAAATTTTATTTTGTATTGCAACATTCTTTTCATTAATAAATCAGCCTAAACCCTTGTAATTAATACTTGCAGATTGGGAAAATATTTTTGAGGCTATAAAACCCAGGGTGATATTCTCAACTATCTTGTCCTAGCCAGAAAAGATTCAAAAATGATTGAGTAAGGTAATTCATACATTTTCCTAAACAAAGTGTTCATATTGATTCACTCCCCCTCTGAGTATTCCAACAATTGGTATCAAATAAGGTCCTTCAAGAAATAGTGTAACCACTAGAATGATCACATGGAATGCGCTAAGATTGGAGCATCGAGGTTTGATGGTCAGAACTATGCATTTTGGAATAAAAGGATGCAAAAAAATTTAAATGCACAATGATTTGATGTTTGACAGACAGTAGTAGATGGATATGCAGCACCAACCACTACCCCAACTAACAAATATGGAAATAAACTCAATGAAAAAAAACTCAAAGGATAAAGGCACCATTCTGAACAATATGGATGATTCAGTATTTGTCAAAGTTATGCATTTCAAGACCGCAAAGGATATTTGGGATAAACTTCAAAATATTTACGAAGGATATGCCAAATTCAAGGGAGCTAAGTTTCAAACCCTTAGAGATAAGTTTGAACAATTGAAGATGAAGGAATATGAAGATATTGCATCCTACTTTATGCAAGTTGACCAAACAACAAACACTATTAGAGGACTGGGAGAAGAAGTTGATGAATCAATGGTCTTTCAAAACGTTCTAAGATATCTACCTATAAGATTTGATCTTAAGATATCAGCCTTAGAAGAAAGAACATAACTTGGCAATTTGATCATGGATGTTCTACATGGAATATTCACAGCTTATGAAATGAGGATAGAACAAGAGAACATAATCATGAAGGAAGCAATGTTCAAAGGATCCAAGAATACAAAGAAGAAAAAAAAGAAAAATTCAAAACTATATTGTAGTTGCAACGATGATTCAGAGGAAGATGAAAAGGTGGAAAAAATTGTAAGGAAGTTAAAAAGAGGAATCGACAAGTACAAAGGTAGAGATGAATAAGAATATCCTAAGAATAAAAATAAAAATAAAAAAGGAGACAAGAGAAGGAACAAAAATAAATTCTTTAAAAATATTTTCTACTCAAAGGAAGACAACTCCTTATCAGACGAGGATGATGATAGTGACAATGATTCAGAAATATTACTCTTCATGGCAATAGAATATGATGAAGAATATTCTGAAGAAGAAGGAGAAGTTGATCTCAGAGAATAATTAATTAGTGCCTTAGGATTACTAGGGAAAGAAAGAAATAAATAAAAACCAATCACTCAAGGAAGAATTAAAGAATAAAGAAGCATCTCAAAATTCCAACTCGTAAGAAATTGAGTAGATAATCATGACGTTAAAAATATGGGTAGAAGAAGACAAAAGGATTGAATAAACACTTAAAAATAATTTAGAAGATAAGGAGAAGATGATTGAAAGATTGGAAGTGGAAATAGTCACCTTAAGAAAAGATCTTTTAAAGGAAGATATCTAGCACAATAGAACTAAGATATTGGATGAGATCATCAACATTCAAAGGCTATGCTATGATAGGTCTAGGCTAGGATACAACCAAATGCAGAATGATAAAGGTTCAATCTCCAAGACGACCAAACATGAAGCAAAACAAAGAAGCTATGAAGAAATCGTTAGAGGAACTATCAAGAAAGATTAATACAGGATGACTCAAGAAGAAAATCACAGAGGAACTGGAACACCTAGAATATTTAGAACAAAAAATCAATAATCAACAACATCTCAAGAGGAAGAAGGCTTCAGAAGAGAAACACCATTCAGAAGATACCCTACATCCAGGTATCCAACTATTTTTCTTGGTTTATCTTATCCTTGTAGCAATTTTGGACATGAAGCTGAAAATTGTAGAACCTATACCAAGAACAAAAACAATTATGAAGGTTATTCGAACAATAGTTATCCTAGAAATTCACATGAAGCATAGAAAAAAAATTAAAACAGTTTTGGTTCACTAAGTGATGAAGTAGAGTGCTACAAGTGAAACAATTTTGGACACATGGCCAAATATTGTAGACTAATTGTTCCTCCAATGGAACCAAAATATAATATCAAACAAGCACCACAAAGGATATGGAGAAGGAAGCAGGATTGATTTAACACTTAAGAATGCTCACTTTATTTATAGGTGCAACACAAGAAAAGTGGGTGGTATGTTGATAGTGGATGTTCAAAGAATATGATAGGTGACAAGAACAGATTTATAACTCTGAAGAAGGAACGAGATGGATTAGTTTCATTTGGAAATGATAACTCAGCTAGAATTATAGGTAGAGGCACAATCAAGCTTGGAAGAAAATATGCCAAGCCAGAAAATGTTCTATTGGTTGAATATATGAAGAACAATATTATAAGTGTATTTCAAATGTGTGATCAAGGGCACAAAATTTTGTTTGACTTAGAAAAATGTTAGATAAGGAAAGAAGGATCAAGAAAATTGGTGGCTATAGATAGAAGAACCCCAAACAACATATATGTCATGAATGAAATTGGAAGGTTAATAGGTTGCTTAGGAAAATAAAATGAAATATTTCTTTGGCACAAAAGAATGGATCACATTAACTTTGAAAACCTTGTCAAAATTAGTAGAAAGGATGCAGTGAAAGAAATGTCTAATATATCAAATCCAGCAAAAACTCTATGTGAGCATTTTCTACAAGGAAAACAAACCCGGACCAAGTTCAAATCAAAAGAGTACTCCATGACAAAACCATTGGAGATTATACACACTAACCTATGTGGACCTACAAGAATGAAGGGATTAAATGGCTAACATTATTTTATGATATAGGTTGATGACTACATAAGAATGATTGTAGTTTTCTTTCTCATGAATAAGTCAAAGGAATTCGAACACTTCAAGATATACAAAGAGATAGTTGAGACTAATATGGACTTAAAAATAAAGTTTTTAGTATCAGAAAATGGAGGAGAGTTTACATCAAAGGAATTCATTGATTTCTATGGAGAACATGGAATAAAGAGACAATTATTAGCAGCTAGAACACCTCAACAAAATGGATTTGTCGAAAGGAATAACATAACAGTACAGTAAATGGCCAGAGCCATGTTGAAAGATTCAAAGTTGAGTGACATATTTTGGGCACAAGTACTACATACAACAATTCATATCATGAATAGAGGAATGCTCAGAAGTAACAGTGATAAGACTCCCTAAGAGTTATGGAAAGGAAGACCGAAAAATGTGAATCATTTTATAGTGTTTTGAAGAAAATGTTATATCAAAAGAGAAGACGACAGAATTGGAAAATTTGACACTTGAGTTGATAAGGGAATACTAGTTGGGTATTCAAGACAAATAAAAGCATATAATTGATTCAGTCCAAGACTCAACATAATCATGTGTTAGCTCTCTGTAAACTTCATTCAGCTGAGAAACAAATGCCAAAGGAAACCTAAAAACCAACTTTGAGACCTGAATCTAGCCTTTTGAACCTAGAGAGGGCTCTCTCAGGAGACTTTGTCTCGGTACAGTATATGGTTCTAAGTTGTCGGCTAGATTTAACAACTTTGAATAATAAGTTATGGTTCTATTGGTAAAAAAGAGTAAGACCTCGGGCTATGGAGTCGATTTAAGAAAAACGATAGAAACAAATGACTCGGTAACTGAACTTGAGAGGATAAAGGATCAGTAAGAAATAGTTTTCAGTTTAAAACCATTGTGTGTGGCGAGGAGAAAAACATGTGAAGAAACTCAGAGCACTGATGAAGATGAATCAGAGTTAAATTAGAGGAAAGACAATTTGTCTAAAGGGCACGAATCCCAAGGTGCTACGTAACAAATCCCAGGTTTGAAATTATGTTCCTATTTAGACATAAATATATATGAGTAAAGAATATAGGAAGTACATACATGAGAAAGGAAACAATACATCCAACTGTTGCATTTAGAATCTTTTCATCAAATCTTCAGGACTTTTGCATTGAATTTCAATCTAGCTCAAACTACATTCAATAGTCATTGTCTACACTAGTTTGCCAACCAACCTGGCTTACATTGAAAATATCAAATATATAGGCGAGGGCACTGCTTGGGCTACCCTTCTCTCTAGATATTATCCCTAGAATTTAGGAAATTGATTGTTCTCTATTAAATGACTTTTCATGTGTCGTCTTTCCAAAACTAGAAACCAACTATATTCGGTCGCATCATGACCACCTGTCTTTGCAAGGTATCATCATCGGGAGAGTGATGTGTTGATTCCTTCCTTCACTAGGATATCCGAATAATTAACTGCTATGTCAGACTCCCTCCATCCACTGTGACGACCTTGGTTTATGTCGCTTGCTCATTTGTTGGGGTGTGTACATGGCGAGTGACTACTAATTGTCATAGTCATTACCAAAATGGAAAAACCATCTAAGGGTGATGCCTTATTCAAAATTGTCAAGATCTATGCCACATTTGAGAATACAAGAATGAACTCAGTTAATCATGCTTCTTATGTGTGTTGGCAAGAGCTACCCAGGATTTCTCCCCGACTGCTTCACATTCTCTGAAGTTCTTTGCATTCCTTTATTCTGACCTCCTTTGTGTTTTGTGCAGTTGTATGATTGTATCTTATGCATCTCTAAGATGTCTCTTGATCCACATCATGTTTCCCTTGTGGCCCTATGATGTTGACACCTCAAAGGTCTTCACTGCTAACTGTCATCTTAGCTCCCTGTTTTTCTGGTAAATCTCAGCAATAGCAAGATGTTCTTAATTCAGTTGTTGGGATAGCTCTCGAACATCTATGCCTCCATCATTTGTCCTCCTCATTATTCTCCAGCTTTCTCAACTTCTACCTTCGACCCATTCCAGCCAAGTAGTGTGCATAAGTAATTATTCGGCAGACGACCTTGCGCGTGGTTCACTTGGGACTCGATTTTCCCCAGCTTCCTTGTTCTTCTTTGTCCTGCCCCTTCTCCAGGGTGTTTGTTGCTGGGAGGACAGGGCTTCTAATGTATTTCCTTCCTGTGTAGCCTCTTCCACTCCAACCTCTGTGCTGTGTGATATTACCCTTTCCGTGGATAGAGGGAAATTTCCTTTTGGATCCTTGGGGATACCCGTTGTGAGAAAGAACAAATCCCAGTTGCTCCCCAACCATCTTAATTCCCCAACTACCAGTAATTTAATCAGTGATACATGGGAGAGTTTCCTTTTCGATTGATCCACTTCATCATGTGTGTTTTTTTCCATATATCGGAGGTTCTTGTGTAAGAAAAAGGGTAGATTTAATGGTCTCCTTCCTATGGAGTGCATCAACAATCTAATGTGATGCAAATGTATCATGTCAAACCTCCCTTCACAGGTGAGATATTTCCTAATTACTCCAAGTAGTTTCTGAAAAGGTTCCTGCAAATCTCTACTCGGAACGCTTGTCTCAACTTTACCACCTAAACAATCTCTCTTGATGAAGTCTTCATAGCACTGCACATCCAAGGGCATTCCCTTAAACCACCTTTTGTTGCATAGAATGATTTGTGTTGGGATTGATAGATTTTCCTCGGTTACCTGAAAAGTGACACCTAAGATCACCACGCAGAATCCATCGAAAATGAGTGTGAACTGCTTGGCTAGTCTCATATTGAATTCTTGAATTTTCCTGCAAAAGGCCACGCACCTGACTTGTTCGAAGGATGCTCTAACCTTCGGATCTTCATTGATCAACGTCAAGTTCTAGGGATCATGACCAACACTTATGCTACATCATGTGCCCCTCCTTATGTTTTGGGAGGTTTCCATGGCGCAATTCATATTTTTCCTCCGCGTGGTGGATTTGGTGTAGGCCCAAGGTAGTAATCTTGATCAACCTGGGCTTGCGAGAAGACTACAAACAATGCATAAGCTTGAATGGTGAATAAAATGCATGTAGAACATCCAGAATCTATAACCAAGGGAGTGGGAGGTGGAATCGTGCCAAGGAACACTGAATTCATTGCAAATGGATGTTTCAAAGCAGGCTGAAGATTTTTCATAGCACATCCGCGTTGTTGACGATTAAAATCGCAACAAGGATTTCGCTCGCAAAGTATTGCTAAAGCCTATTAATTATAAGCTAATGAAATGTATAATACTAGTAGGTGGGACCCCCTTGTAGATTGGAGGATCATGTTCTTATTTGATGTTTCTATTGTTGTTCGACACTACTTATAGGGCTCTACATGATTGGTGGTGAAATGGTGGTTCTAATTGCGACAAATGGATGATGGATAAGGCATGTTATGTGTTGTTTTTGTTTCTCTAGGATCTTATTTAATGTTATGATGGCTTATGTTATCCATTGTTACCTTTTCTATTTGTTCCTTGATTCATTACTGTGAAACCTACACAAGATACATGTTAGTAACAACCATAAGAGTAGTTGGAAAGACATAAAAGCAATATAAACAAAATGCAAAAGGAAGAAACTAGACTATATTAATATGCTACACTATATGCATTGGAATTAAAAGGATTATTGTTAGTCCTAGCTAACGGGGTTAGTGGCTATACCATTTATTGAGTTATATGGAAACACATGTGATATGAGTTATCGTATGGTTGGCAATGGTTAATGTGACATAGGGTGGCGCATTTGGCAAATAATGATGTTGGTTTCGATGCATAGATTAATTGGGTTGATTAATGAAGGATTGGTTGGCGTGTACTAAGTGATTGAAAGAGTAAAGGATGGAAGCGACGTTCATTTGTTTCTCATCACTCCATACCCTTCCCAATGGTCATCACCCTAGCTTGGCTATTTTTCAATTTTGTTTCACTGTGGTTAAGCTATGATTTTCAGGCAAGGGAAGAACCGCTCGACCAAGCTCGTGTTTTTAAGGTTTTTGGTTAAAGTTATGTATTTTTCGCCATCCATGAACCTGCTTTGGTTATGAAATAGATATTGGCTCGGTGATGTATGGGTCTCTTCTTTTCTTAAGACTATCAATTGTGTGAACTTGTGATATTTCTTTGGAATGGATGGTTTGTGTGATTTTTTTGACAACATGGGTATTCCAATAGAGGGAAAACACCTTCAGTAACCACTCACATAACCAGATCAAAGATCAACACACTGATGTTTTCACATGATAAAACCCCTACGGGGAAACATCCATGGCCCCAGCCAATGCAGCCACTTGGAGCAGTTTATTAATGCAAATAAAAATATTACAGAGAGATTTTACAAGAGAGTTTCTCACAATCGATCATCAGCAAATGACCCTCCGTGCTCTTTAGATAGAGATCATGGACCAATCGGGTGTTAAGCCATGGATCAATGGTCGTTAAAATCGAGGAGAGTAGGAACCGTCGGATCACTCTATGTCGAGAACATATCGTGACCATTGGATTTCCTAACTACAAATGCATACTAATGCATACTAAAGAAACACACTAGAAAACAAAATTTTACCTAATGACACAATAGACCAAGTAGATCTTACTAACTCCTAAGTGTCTAAGTATCCTAACATCCCTTCTTAAGAACAACTTGGGATAGGATTGAAGGATTTAAAATAGTGACACAATAGGAGAAGGAAGGAGGAATTAGAGCCTATCCCCCCTTAATGACAACTTCTTGAACTCCTAACATAGATTGAAGTTTGGAAAACTTCGCTTCTGTAAGAGACTTTGTGAAAATGTCTACAACTTGATCTTTTGTAGCGAAAAACAACACTTCAATAACTTGATCATGAATGATCTTTTTGATAAATTGCATGTGTAGCTCGATGTGTTTGCTATGTTGATGTTGAACTAGGTCTTTGGTGAGCTTGATGGCACTCTGATTGTCACACTAAAGGTTGGTCAGATGCTGTTGCTCGAATCCAAACTCTGAAAGGATCTGTCGAAGCCACAGGGCTTCCTGACTTGCATTTACCATTGCTCAGTACTCTGTTTCTACTGAAGAAAGTGCAATATCTTGTTGTTTCTTACATACCCAAGTGACAGGTCCTGAACCAAAGCTAAAAGCATAAACTGCAGTAGACTTCTGATCATCAAGGTCACCGACCCAATATGAATCAGTGAAACCAACCAATAAAGGAGTCCCCCCTAAACTATAATGTATCCCAAACTGAATTGTAACATGAACATAGCAAAGTATCCTTTTAGCTTATTTCCAATGGATTTCATGGCGTGTTTTCATATATCAGGAAACAATACCAACAACAAAGGAAAGATCAGGACAGGTATGAATCAAGTATAAGAGGCTACCAACTAACTGACGGTACAGGGTGGCATCAACTATAGAAGAAGTACAGGTGGTAGAAATCTTGACTCCAGACTGGAAGGGAAAAAAGATTGGTTTACAATCATTCATGTGAAAGTGATGAAGAAGGTCGGAAGCATACTTAGACTGGGAAAGAAAAATTCCTTCATTGGTTTGCAAAACTTGGAGGCCAAGGAAATAGTGCAAAAAGCTTAAGTCTGTCATTTCAAATTTCTTCTTAAGGTTGGTTTTCACATGGTTTAAAATCTTTGAGTCACTACCAGTAAGGATAAGATCATCAACATAAAGGAAAAGGATTATGAGATGGCTTCCTACTTTCTTGGTGTAGACATTAGGATCAGAATGACATCTAGAAAATCCAGTGGCAATAACAAAGCTATCCATTTTTTCATACCAAGATCGGGGAGCTTTCTTGAGACCATAAAGATATTTCTTTTGGTGACAAACAAGGCTAGAGTCATTCTGGACATAGCCAGGAGGTTGTTCCATGTATATTTCTTCTTGCAAATCTCCATGCAAGAAGGAGGATTTAACATCCATCTGATGGATCTCCCATTTATGTGAGGCAGCAAGGGAAAGAATAAGGCATATGGAATTCATTTTTTCTACAGGGGCAAAGGTTTCATTATATTCAATTCCTTCAACTTGGGAAAATCCTTTGGAAACTAACCAAGTCTTGTGTCTTTCAACACTTCCATCTGATGCATACTTAATTCTATAGACCCATTTTCATCTAACAAGTTTTCTTCCTTTTGGAAGAGGTACAAGATCCCAAGTATCATTTGCCATTAAAGAATGATACTCTTCATTCATTGATGTATCCCAATCTGGATGACCTAAAGCTTCTGCAAATGTCTTTGGATCATGAGTTTCTGAAACTTGAGACAAAAGAGAAGATTCTCGCTGGAATTGTGAACGTGTCCGACGTTGATCTGAAGGATCACCGACAAGATCACCAGCTGCTTCTCGTGTTGAATGGACCCATCTAGGAAGCGGTGGAGTTGGTGTTGGTTTAGGTTCAAAGGACTCATCTGGAGGAGGGTGAGTAAGAAAAGGTGGATTTTCATCCTCACTGTCATCATGTGAAGAAGAAACCAGATCATAAGAAGGCACAAATGCCGAAGATGGCCCGTAGGTTGAAGAAGGCACAATCATTGAATTAGGCTCACGAGCCAAGAGATTTTCATCAAATTTAACATCTCTTCTAATAATAATTTCATTACAATATGATTGAAGAAGTCTGTAACCATTGACATCTTCAGAATAACCAACAAATATACACTTCTCACTTTTAGGCTGCAATTCTTTCCTTTTCTCATCAAGAATGTGAGGCTATGCTATATTGCCAAATATACGGAAGTGACTTACATATGGTTTAATTTTAGTCCAATCTTATTTAGGTGTTATATTTTTAAGAGCCTTTGTGGGAGTGTGATTTACTATGTAATTTTCACAGTTGATGGCTTCCACCCAATACTTTAGACTTAATCCCTTAGATTGGATCATACAATTAGCCATTTATTTTAATGTGTGGTTCTTTCTCTTAGCAAAACCATTTTGTTGTGGTGTATATGGAGCAGTGTGTTGCATTTGGATTCCCTGCGTAGTGTAGTAGCTTGTAAAATTATTGTTCACATATTCACCTCCATTATTTGTTCTTAACCTTTGAATTTGATGTCCAGATTGTTTTTCTACAAGGGCCTTGTAGGCCAAAAACTTGTCAAAAAATCCACTCTTGAGTTTTAATAAGTAAACCAAAGTACATCTGGAAAAGTCATCAATGAAAGTTAAGAAATACTTGCACCCAGAAAAAGAAGGAGAAGAAAGTGGACCACACAAATCACTATGAACAAGCTGCAAAGGACCCGAGGAATAAGAAGAGGCATGTTTGTCAGAACTGTCCCAATGATGTTTGTTGATAACACAACCGGCACAAACACCATCTCTGCATGAAACAAGAGCAAGACCAGTCACCATCTGTTGATTACATAGTTGCTGCAATGAATGATAGTTTATATGACCAAACTGCCCATGCCAAAGTTTTCTCAATTCATCGCTATGAGCAACAAAAACTGATGAAAAAGATGATGACCCAAAGTTGTCACACTTGTACAACCTAGTAATATCATCAGCAATTCCAGTTGCAATAACATGCTTAGGATCTTTTAGATCCTTGATTACAACTTGGTGAGTTGAAAACTCAATGGTTTTACCTTCACCTGAATGAGTGATTTGACATATTGACAGAAGGTTACAAGAAAGACTTGGAACACATAATACATCATTGAAATGACCATTATCTACTTGAATTGTTCCAGATCCTACAACACTAAGAGATCTATCATCACCAACAAATATTTTCTTGGTGTTACATTCATTTAGAGAAGAAAATATGGCTTTATCCTTAGTCATATGATAAGATGCTCCTGAATCAATAAGCCACTCATCAGAAGAAGAAGTAGTAGTAGAATTTGAATTGAAGGAGAAAGTGCATGTCCATGAGAAGAAGAAGTAGAATCAATACTGATGTTGTGCTTCTTCATCGTTGCTTCTAAAGTTTCCATCTTCTTGAAACATTTGGACTTATCATGACCATCTTTATCACAAAAGTTGCAATGTTTGTTAGTATTCTTACCTTTATATTTTTCTCCTTTGTCACCAGTAGGAGATGAAGCTATCTGAGCATGTTTGGGACCCTTATGTTGTTTGTTGTTGTAGCAAGGATGTTTCTTCTTGGGATACTTGGGTTTATCTTTCTATTGGGCAACTAAGGCTTTGTTGGAGGGACCTGAAGTGTTGATCACTCCAAATTGTACAATCTTATCTTCCTCTTGAATCAAAGAAGCACAAAATGACTCAAGACTGGGTTTTTCATAAGATTCTTCCCCTAGAGACTCTCTCATGGCATAAAAGGTAGATACAAACATAGAATATGAACTACCTATCTTAGAAAGAATAAGATAGATGCAATGCTCTTCCTCCATCTTTATCTTACATTCTTCACATAAAATTCTGAGTGTTTTAAACCTAGATAGATAGTCTCCAAGGAAAGAAAAATCATTTGGACACAAGGTTAGTATTTGATTTTCTAACTGTTGTGCTCGAATAATATTGAGTTTACCAAACACAAATTCAATCCTGTCCCAAGCTCCTTTGGGGTCATCAATATCTTGAAGGTGGTTCCTTAAATCAGGAGAGGTGGAAATTTCGATTAGTTCACGTGCTTCGTCATTCCTATTATCCCACTTGTCTATATTATCAGCATTAGTGGGTGTGTTTTCCTTTCCCAAGGTAATCTGATACAAGCCTTTACTTCTTAATAAATCTTCCATATGATATTTCCATTGGAAGTAGTTGTTGCTGGTAAGCAAGATAGTACTTGTAGAAGTCATATTAAATATGCAGATTATGTGGATTTAATAACTGAAACTGATGATCTGGATGGAAAGATCTAAAAAATTTATGCAGTTTTAAAAATAATGTCACTGAAAACAGACTTCTGATGTTAGAGTTATGCCCTTTTAAAAAAGTAACAATCGGTAACCAAATGACCACGTGATTGTGTAAGTTGCTTTATGAAGTGACCCACTTTTATAAAGAGAAGTGGGGATCACTTTTACAATGAAGTTACTTTATAACAGAAAAGTTACATGAAAAATAAATAAATCTAAAATAAAATATTAAAGCTACTTATAGTGATTCACTTTTATACTTGAAGTGAAATACACTTTACAATTTTAGCATGAACTTTTTCAAAAAAGGTAACAAAAGAGAGACTTGAACTCAAGACTTCTTACTTAATAAGGCAACTTTTAACCAAATGATATAGCAAAACATATTGTAATGTTCAGAAGGAGGATTGATGGTGTTGGTGTTTTTTTTATTGTTTTTGTTGAAGACAGCCTTGGAGAGCATGTTCAAAAAAACATATTTTCACACAAGAAAAAAATTTCGCTTCTCGATGACAATAAGGGTTAGATCTCGGTTAGCTTACCCAGAAGATGCACCTTTTCCTATCTGTTTCTGATTTTCTGAGATCACACAGGGCGCGAGGTAAAGAGAATATGTAGATATAAAAGAGTAACAACCTAGAAATAAATAAAACCAAAATACTAATCTGCAAAAAATTTTAAAAATGTGTATTCAAGCTTTATACCTCCGGATCTGACTGTAATGGTCGTATCTTGGGAAAACAGAAACCTTTTTGAGTAAAACGAAAAGTTTTCCTAATTGAAACAAGTTCTCTGGATGCAATGGAATATTCCTCTCAGCCCATAAATGTATGAAAATGACAAAAAGTGGATATGTGGCAACTCGGCTTCACGATCTCGATCTTCAACAAGAGCGGGTCTTCAAATAGGCTCTAATACCATGTTCGACAACATCGGTATTACAATAGAGGGAGAAGACATTCAGTAACCACTCACATAACTAGATCAAAGATCAACACACCGATGTTTTCACATGGTAAAACCCCTACGGGGAAACATCCACGACCCCATCCAACGCGACCACTTGGAGCAGTTTATTAATGCAAAGAAGAAGATTACAGAGAGAGTTTACAAGAGATTTACTCACAGTCGATCATCGGAAAATGACCCTCCATGCTCTTTCAATAGAGATCATGGACCAATAGGGTGTTAAGACACAAATCAATGGCCATTAATATCAAGGAGAGTATGAACCGTCGGAACACTGTATGTCGGGAACATATCATGACCGTCAGATTTCCTAAATACAAATGCATACTAATGCATACTAAAGAAACACACTAGAAAACACACTTTTACCTAATGACACAATAGACCAAGTAGATATTACTAACTCCTAAGGGCCTAAATATCCTAACATGGTTTTCATTACAATGATGGTTGAAGTCACAGTTTCATTTATCATTCTGAGTGCCAGAAGCCATGAAGGATCTCTATTGTCCTTATTGGTTTGGGTTGAAGGGTTTCATTCGGTCCAGATTGGTTTGATGTCTCCACACTTTTCTTGTCACCATACCCAGTCATTTTTTTTATTATGGGGTTGTTGGGCTTGAACCACCTTGTGTCACTGCGTATCGTTTCACTTGGCTATGGGTTCATTCATGTTAGTGATGTTTGCGTAGTGGTTTACGATGTCTATTATACCAAGGGGATTTCTTAAGGTTGATTTCTATTTCTTGGCTCTATTTTATCTCAACATTCTTCGGGTTGATTGGGAAAACCATGAGGGTTATACCCTGTGTGTTCTTGGTGTTACTACAGACCAAAATGAAGCCTCTTCTCCTCTGTTCATAGTCTATCCTATCTCCTGAACTGCCACCCTATCTGTGAAGTTATTGGTGGTATGGCTTGTGTGTCCACCGTATGGTCTAGAGGTTCTCACCCGTTGTTGGGGGTCTACTCCAGTCTCCCTGTGTTGGTCCACAGAGGGAGCCCTTGATTACTTTAAGCCCGGTTTTAATAAATAGAGCTCGTTATATCCTGTTGAGTATTTGTTGTTTGTTATGAGTTGGTGGGGTATCATCAACAATGGTAAATTGTTTGCTCGTCTCTATTGATTATGTTAATAGTGGTTTTGGTTATTGGTATTTAGTCACTACATTGGTTATTATAATAGTCAAATCAATAGCTCAGCATGGGAAATTGGTTGATCTGAGAAATTGGATTGAATACACAGTCGTTGTCTCTTATATTGTAATTATTGAATTGTTAACCCAACATTAGTTTATAATTGATTAAGTCACAGCGATGCTTCGTGCATAATGCATTGGTATGTGTGAGCTTCCTACAACATGTTTAAGTTGAAGTGATGGTTGTTGTTACTGTGTGTTTTAATTCCAATCGGGAGTATTGCAATTTAAAAATCATGATAGTCCCAGCTTGTCTGTCCACTGCATATGTTATGGATATCATTTCATCACACCATCAGAGATGTGCATGGGTTTCTAAACAGTGTGGTTTTTTTGCAATTTGATCGATTTAAGAAATGGGATTGGGCATACTGTTTCTTCCTCCTTGTACTGGATTGATAGCTCGGCATAGTTTGATGTTTGGTTTCAGGGTAATTAGACATGTACAGTCACATAAATGCTCTTGTGTTTTGTTGAATGCTCTGTGTATCCCACAACATCATATGAGTTGAAATGGTGATTGTTGTTACTATGTGTTTAAATGGAAAGTCAAGATTATTGAAAATTGAAATATTGATGATTGTGTTTGACTGTCCACTATGTATGTTTGATGAATATCATGCATCGTATTAGAGATAGGAACGGGTTCTGTGACAGTATGGTATCCTTACAATTTAATTGTTAAGTGGAATTGAGGAATGGAATCAGGCACGATTTTGTGTTTGTGTTTGATGAATGAAATAATTTGTGGATAGTGGTTGATGTTTTGATGCTAAACAGAGTGGAAATAAGTGATTGTGTGTTCATTTAGAAATTGTTTTAAAACATTAAGTGGACAAATAAGAAGAAACATAACTCTTATACAGGTTGTTGTGGAAGGAATATTGACTTGTTTTGATGACACTGTGTTAAATATTTAATTGTGAATAGTGAGCAAGTTATTATGCGGAATTGATTGAATTATACACAATAGTTGTTTAATTGATCATAGTGATTATTTGGTTGGTGTTGGATCTTTTGTGTTTGATATAGAATGGTTTTATGGATTAATTAATTAATTTTATGAACAACATCTTCTCTCTTTCCCTACCATTATTTCACTTTTTTCTAATTACAATCCCCTCGCCTTTCCATATCCATTTTTCACTCCTTGTTCCTAAAATTTAATTACAGTTAAGAGAATTGTGTATTGCAACAGTTTGAAATCGTAGTTTCTTGGATGGATTACAATAACATGTTCTTTGGTTTACATTATAGTTTAGTGTGTGTTGTCTATGAGCAATAACCATGATTTTTTTCCCCCTCATTTTAACGTTTTTCGCTCAATACAAACCCCTTGCGTATACTAGGACCTTTTGTTCACCCCCTGCTCATTGACAATAGTTAAAAAATTTGTATGGATTGGATTGCATGGGTCTGATATGTTGTTGAGCCAAAATCTATTTCATATTTTTAAAGAGTTTTCATGTATGTTTGTTAAAGGGACTATTTGTTAATCAATCATGCATGCAAGAATGAGCTTTTTCAGCCGAGGTATCCATGGCATAGGTAACCAAGGAAGAGTTAATTGTAATAGGGGCCCTAGAAGGCCTAGATTATCCATTCACTTTGATGTTGACTCGCAATTGTTAGGCCAACTATTTTAGGCTAGGTTTTTCAATTTGATTGGGAAATGAGTGGTACAACCTAGGACTGAAAGGCCTCCCTTCCAATCTCAGCAAGGCCCTAGTATGCCTATGCCCCCTCATGTCTCATTGCAACCCAAGGTTCCCAAAAACGATGGATGGAAAGATATTGTCCACCCAACAGTCTCCCAACATCGTGGCTGGCCTAATTTTTCTTTACCTTCTTCCCCTGCCTATCAATCAAATTGTCCAAGATGCACCTGTCCACTCACCAGTTCAGTCCTCCCATGCTAACAAAAGGATGAAAACCAAGGCCCACCATGCCCCTGACAAAGGAAAAGCCATTGCTACCTTTTCCTCAGCCTCCAATGTCTCTAATCAATCTGTGTCCTCCTAGATGCATTTGAGGGATGATTTTTCTCATGTGATCAACAAGATTAGGCCTAAAGGCCTTGCACATCCAAAGGAAGATTCAGAGTGATCAAGGGGTGACAACAACAACAAGGGAAAGATTGCATCTTAGAGTGGAAAATATGGCTTTTGAGTTTTATTTTATTTATTGTTGATGACAATTGACTTCAAAAGTTTTGGACAACATGTTTTTTTTGGATATATGAGTACTATATTTTTGAAAATAATTTCAAATATCAATGAGATAAATTTTCAAACATGAATGTGATGATGGGAATCATAAGGAGGGATGTTTTGTTTAATTGACTAAGATAGGTTATGATTGTTAAGATATAAAAGGAAGTCACAAGGGGTCCCACCTACTAGTTATTATTTATTTAAAACCCTTATTATGATTTATTACTTTTCCACCTAACTAAAAAGTTGGTTGAGTTTTAGTTAACTTAACTAATGAAGTAGTTCAAATACTTCAGTTATTTCTAATTTGCTTAAAATGAAAAGGAAAGGGAGGAACAAAGTGAGTAGAAGGAGAAGCATATTAAGGTTTTTTCTTTGAGTTTGTGTTGAGATAGTTTAGTTTTCATTCATTCCTTAATTTATTCAAGGCCTAATTTGTTTTTATGATAGCAGGGTCTTATTGTAGACAACAAGAATCAGGGCTGAATTACATCATTCAAACATTTGTTTTTCATAGGTGTTGATCTATCTTTGATATTCGGTGTAGACTTGTCTGTTTGTGAATTAGCGTTCATGACTAACAAAGGCTATTGTGAAGAGTTGAGTGGGAAGCAATCTGTGGCAAGTTGATCCAACTTTTAGAGTTCAGTTTTGATTTTCTATCAGAGGTCCTTTTGTATGTTTCATCAGGGACGTCTAAGTTTGACTTTGGTCAAAAAATTCTTCACAAATTTCTGTAAATAGAATGACTCTTTGATGAATTGGAATGAAATAAAGGATTTCCTTATGTCTCATCTACTTTGATTTTCGACTAGGTGTCTTTACTTTTGTCTCTACATTTATTTCAGAAACTGTTATATTCAGAAAATCACATAACCAATGAATTTTTCAGAAAGCTTATATTTATAAAAATACTAGCCTAAGCACTTGTAATTAATACTTGTGAGTTAGGATATTAATTTTGATGGCTATAAACATAGGTAGATACTCCCGTCTATTTTCCTTCATCCAAGCAGAATTTGAAAATGATTGAGTAAGATCATTTCATATCTTTTCCTCAAGACTTATTTGGTGACCATACTAGGGAGATATTCAATATCTCTTTGGTTAATTTTTTTTCTCGATTATCATCGAATATATCTATTTTTTGGATGTTTATTCTATGACTGTTTTATTTTTTAATGACTATGCCTATTGCAAGGCAGCCCAATATTGAGCCCAGTCTTCAAGATCAGACCAGCATTGCTTTGAATTTCTTCAATACCATTTTAGACATTGCCAATACTCGTGTTGAGCTTAATCATTCATGGGAAGCAATTGAACAAGATATTAGTGCCCAATATCATTGGGAAGCTAGACATAGACAACCTATAAATCAGCAGTAACCTTCTTGTTCCTTCAGTTTTGGCCTTACTTTCATGTCCTTAGAATCTCGTGTTTCCAGAAGAAGAAGAGGCTTATCACCTGAAATTAATCCTATTGCTCAAATAGGAAGAAGGAACATTGTGCTATCTACCCAAAAAATTTCTCTAAGGAGAACTTTGTTCATCATCCAATTCATATTTCTCTCCCTCACCTATCATCCATAACATGGCATCTAGTGGAGGCTCTAGTGGCACTGGAAGTGATTCCTCCTCTCAATATTCATCTTTGTCAATGATTGGTAGCTTATATAGCCACCATATCCCTATACAATCTACCACCAACCCCACCAAAGTCATTAAAAAATATGGTCTTTTTCATTTTGAAGTCCTCTCCTCTTAACCTAGCACCTGCTACTTGCCCACTTCCTAAATTCAAAGAGCATCTCCCTAGGTTTTCAAGAAACAACATTGTCACTACAAACAAAAACTTAGTGGAATTTTCTAATGCTTGTCACAACATAGGGGCCAATGAAAATGATACTTGCATGCGCTTATTCGTCAATTCCTTGGAAGGAAAGGTAGCGACCAAATTATTTGACCTTCCTCCTAATATTTTGTCTACTTGGGAGGAGTTAATTTATTGGTTCAAGTCCACCTATGGGAAATATAAAATCCCATTTGAGAAGTTACGGGAATACAATAAATATCACCTATAAGTATGGTGAGACCATCAAGTCCTTCAACTTGCGTTTCACTAAGTTATACAATCAAATCCATGAAATCATTTGACCTCAGAACCAAGCCGCTTTCATGCATTACTACAATGCATTACCTTCCCCCTACCGTCATAGGCTTGAGGAAAAATCCATTGATAATCTCGGTTCTGCTCTGCATACTTGTTTAGAGTATGAATAACAAATTTAAAGAATAGGTCTTCCTTAGGGAGAATCGGTTAAAGAAACATACATGTTCACCCTATTATAGCTAGTACAAGATATGAACAATTGTATGATAGCGTATGAGTGAAAGGGGACTATCTCCCTTCTCACCCCTGGAGATTCATCCTCTTCTTCACGTCCCTTTAGAAACCCAATTGAAAATAATTTTCATCCTAAAGCTATCTTTCCTCAAAGTTGGTGTAACGTTTGTGAGGAACACCATGAGGAAGCAACATGTGAGGTAAGGAAGAGTGCCAGAGATAAGATCTTTGGTAAAAGACCAGAAACTACCATTGTTGTTCTAAATTTTGCAGAGCCAGAAGATGTCATGATAATCAATACTAGGAACAAGTCCTTGTTGTAGGAAAATCTCCCTGCGGACAGGTAGATCGCCTCTAGAGCTTGACCTTAACCCTAGACAGAAAAATGCTTAACATGGACACTAACTTCCTTTCAAATCTATCTAAACTAACACATGAGAAGGAAGGATGATAGAAGTACCATTTTATTGACGTTTGTCCCTACACGCTCCGAGTTGCGCTCCAATCCTTTGCTCCTCGCTGAGTTCTGCAGACAAATAAGATACAACCACTTCCTACTCTATTGATATTATCTTGAAAATAGATCTATCAATTAATGATAAGTTCATGCGACATTAGACACAAACTAGAAAGAAACAGGCCAAGCGTGTCATATTGATGAGAATAACGATAGTCATACTTACAATCGTAGATGCGAATGCGACAGCTTCGTCAAGTCCCCTTCATCTAACCCTTGCCTGAAAGCTCCACAACCTGGGCAACAGTAGCTTCATTGATCACTCTCCTTTGGCTGACTGTGAGTTTCCTCCAAGATCATAAGTTTCATATATTCAATTCTTCCAAATTTCCACCATCATAGAGCCTGTTTATATAGGTTAAGAGGAGCTTAACCTCTTGAGTTATCTTTAGAACAAGTTGGGAACCTTCTCCTTAGATCAGGGATCTCTTGATGAAACCAAGAATTCAAGCACAACTGCCCCCTAATCTCGAAAGATCCTCCCCTTATTCTCCTCAACGGGCCAAATACTACCTCAGATTAGGCAGTGCTCCCTTAGAAGGGACATCAAAGTGTTGTAGCGCTCCTTGGTGAGATTTAGGGAAGCGCCAGTGCTCTCAAGATGAGTAGTGCTCCTTCAAAGGGGGTTGGGGAGCATTATAACACTCTCTGAAGCCTTGTAGGGGAGCGCCAACGCTTCTGGGGCTGAAGTAGGGGAGCGCTCCCCCTCAAAACCTTTGTTTTAGGGTTCCTTTCAGGTGTCAAGAGTTATTTGACTTCAGTAAACCAGTTCTCCTCTTTCAAATCAGTCATGTGAGATGTTATAAGTGCCTCCTTAGTGTCTTCTTCATGAAAATATGTTTGAACATCATTTGCGACACTTGCGAAAGTTGTAGGGCAGATGTGACATTTACGATGATTGAGAGGGACATGCAACACTTATCCAGCTGA